>CAMXCT020001786.1:74196-132103 GCA_947184155.2 Cladocopium goreaui
CGGGGGGAGGAAGCAGGTAGGACTTCGGGTTCAGGATCGGCTCCTGGTTCGCCTTCGGCTTCGGCTTCGGGTTCAGCTTCGGGTTCGGGTTCCCGCGCGGTCTTTGCGAAAGGTTTAAGTGTTCTTTTTGGGCGGGGGGGGGGAGCAGGTACGACTTCGGGTTCGGATGGGGTTCGTTATGCCCTAAAGCCCAAGTTCCAAGAGTGGAAATCCTCGGCTTGACTTGGTGAAATTCTTCCTGTTTCTGATCAAGTCGCTGTTTTTTGCTGGTGAAATCCTGATTGGCGCCATGTCACTCCAGTGCATCGACGTCCTCCATTTTTCCAGAAATTCCCCTGTCGCTGTCGCACGCTAGGAGCCCAAACGCCACCTCTCCATCCCCACTTGCGAGGCGGAGAGCCTCAGAGGGTTAAGTCATTGGGCTAGCGGGTAGCGTTTCGATCCACAATGGGTAGCCGGGTAGCCTCTGGTAAACTAACATAGCTATGGATATCACCTTTTTGGGGAAATCATCAATCAATGGGCAATTTTCCATAGCTATTATAATTTGGAGAGTATGTGTTTGCCATGTTTGGCATTTTTCTTAGAGGAATCTCATCGCCCAATCATATGAAATATTGAAATATGCCCCAAAACCTGGCTGGAATGGACTGGATTCTTGCGGGTATTGCATATCGGAGGCTAGGATCACTAAACCGGCCATTTTGGATATTTTGGTACCTCATAATTTCACAAACGATGTGATCTGAGCCAAAAGAAGTGGAAGTGTCCTTGTGACGAAACATCGGCCGAAGGACTCTTGGGGATTGAAGCAACAAAATTGGATGAGAAAGACGGATGGATTTCACCCGTAGGGGGGTCACCAAGCAGTGGGATTTTACCCAAAACCTGATGTGGTATGAAGCACAGAAATGGGAATATATTCCAACGAAACTCGGGACGCCAGTGGCCAAACAAAGTACAAGTGGCTCACCTTTCTGTGATCAACCCAGCTTCAACTTTTGCAGGGGTGAATAGTTTTGAGCAATATGGGGATTATCCCCAAAAAAATTGGGGAAAAGCCCCAAATCCACTGGTTTATCATCATAAATTGCCAATACAAATTGCCACAAAAATGGGGGCTTTAGCGACACACCCATATCCATGTGGCCAACCCAAACGAATTGGTAGGTGGTTGAACGAACACCAAATGATCCAAATGGGAAGTAACCATCAACCAACTCCAGAAAACATGGTGTGTCAAAAATGGATGGTTTACTTCTACAGTAAAACAACCCAAATCTGTGGCTTGGAGGGTACAGTTTGATCCACTGGATGGTCTCATGTCCGCCATGCAGAAACTGGCGCTGTTTCAAATGAAAGAAAATGAGACCTTGACAAAGTCCCAGAACAAGCAGATAAAACCCCCCGAAAAGGAAAGAAAAGTCAAATCCCACTAAAATAGTGGAGATATGTGGAGATTTTTCCTTAACCTGTTCTATCTTTTTGGGGGGTTGCTGATGTTGCTGGCGAAATCAGCCCTCACACAACCCGACTGGCATCCCCTGGCGATTTCAATCTGGTTGGTCTGGCCACGTGGATTGATCATGGCATTTTGATAAGGATGGGACATGAAAATGTAGACAGGATAAGACGGAACGAAACTGCTTAATATGGACTAATATGGACTAATATGGACTAATATGGACTAATAAGAACCTAAAGACCCTGCTTTTTTGGAATGTGGATACTTAGCAATCAAAAAGGATGTACAAATTGACATGGGAATCTCATAACCCAAGAGGAAACGGAAACACTTCGCCGGGAAGCGATGCTCAACGCCCCGCTTGGCACAGTTCGGTCCCGCCTTGAAACCCATCTCCCTCATCCCAGCACAGGCTTGCTCCACGGAAATCCTGGCATTTCGGGGGAAGTGTGAGAAATTTGAAAAAGTCAACAACCTCTTTGGGAAAAAAGAACATGTGCGTTCTTAAAAGATTGACTTGTTGCAAGTCAACCAATCCCTCCAAATTGGATGAATGGACGGTTTGCAAAAATAGTGGATTTCCGCTGAGCCAATGAAGTTTCCTCAGCTCATCCCCTGGTCAACCTGGCAAATGGGCAAATGGCATCCTTCGGCTTATCGATCATCCATAGGCCCCCATGTCTTTCTTTAGAAAATTTAAGAAAACTTAAGAAATCGTGGGCAACTAACACTTCTTACCAGTACATTGCCTGAATGGATTGTTTTAGGACAACTAAGACTTCAATAAAACACCCAGAAACATGTGTGATTGATTGTAATTGTCTGAATCTGCAGTTGGTTCCAACCCCATTTGATGGCCGTATTCTAATAGGTGAAATGATGGTTCTGAACCGGTGGATTTACAAGTAATATGGCAACGCCCCAATGACATGCCAGAAATGGGTCATATTACTCAACTTTAATAAGAGCTGGAAAATCCACCATTTATATACATGATTTCCCGGGGTTCCCTGTTGTTGTTTTTTGCCATATCTGCCACGGTCAAAGCATGATATAAAGGTTATGTTCATCGCATCGTTATTGGGAATCCTTACAATGGGACAATGGGTAATCATGTATCCCAACTATCTCCATAATATTCCCATAAAATCTGCCCATCCATCATGGTTGGTAAAACCCTCAGCGGCCGCCTCGGCTTGCTCTCAATGCGGCCACCAATCTCCGTCTCAGCGGCCGCCATGGCTTGCGCCCACTGCGCACCTGTCTGGTTGATGGTGGGATTTTCACGCACCAAGAAATGTGGATTTAGTATCAAAACGTTCAATGGATTGGTTTGAGGGAAAATCTACAGGAAACCATGGTTTTTACCGTCAAATATAGGGGTTTCCTGTAAATTTTCCCATCATCCAATTCTATGAAACGTACTTTATCAATGGGACTATGACTATGACTATATATAATGGTATAAAGACTTGGTTCTGAGTGGATTGTACAGATGGATCCAAAATGCCATAGGCACAATCCCGGATTTTCAACCAGCAAAATCATCCGATCGCCAAGTGATTAGCGATATGGATTGTTCACCACCTAACCCTGAGTGTTTTCATGTTTTTCTTTGGCACTGGGAGGCTTTTGCTGGGTAATTGCTGCCTTTGAGGCCACCCTGGCCCTAGCCGTGTTCTCCCCCTGGGTGCCACGGGTGCCACCTTCATCCTCCGAGTCCGGCTCGTGCGCCACGGGGTTGCCTCCCGATGTCTCGGCGCGACGCCGGAGGTCTGCGAGTTCGTGGAAGTTCCTCGGCTTGGGAGAAAAACCCACAGGACAGGACAAGATTTCACCCAGCCAAACATCTGCAAAACAATGCAGTAAGGAAAAAGCATCTTAATCAGAAACATGGGACATCATGGGAATGTAATCAGCAACTGTCAGCAACTGTCAGCAACTGCACCTCATGTACGTTTGGTCAACTTTTTGTGGAAACCCATGCGCCAAGCTTCTCCAAGAGATGTTTGTCGCTTCCCGCCCTCAGTTGTCATTGGGCAGTATTACAACTGGACTTATCGAACAGTACTTGGTGCCTCATCCCACTTAGTAAGTGGGTGAAACGTGGCAAAACCGCCATTGTCACTGGACAAATCCGACTTAACCTATACTTGGGGTTGTTACCCACTTACTAAGGGTTGAATTTATTCTGGGGTCACTCCCGTAAGAAAAGTGGATGACACCACCGACCCAGGAATCCAGTTCCCCTCGTATCCATCAAGACGTTACAATCATTGATGGTTGGTAATATGTGGTACCAAAGGATGCAAAAAAAATCACGTCCTACCAATCTCCATGTGTTGCTTTCTGAAGGGTTCAAGACATGTTTTTTGCATATCACCTTTGTCTTTTGCCAGCTGCTACCTGACCAAATGTTGAGTGACCTTCAACCCCAAATATTGTGGATTCATACAGTGCATATGTGATTTCAATAAATTACATTCAGTGCATGTATACATATAGAAAAAGATAGAGAGAGAGATATACATACCTTACCCCCAAAAAGAACTGGACATATATACATGTGTGTGTACATACATCATATATGTAACTAGATGTGCGTCAAAGGTTGGATTATACATCCGTAGTGGGGTCTGGTCCTCAATCATCATCAATCCATGTTCATAGTTGCAATAGCGATGAACAAATATATGGTATATACGTGTATAATATAATATAATATAATATAATATAATATAATATATATATATTATATATATTATATATTATATTATATATATTATATTATATATACTATATACATATATATTATATTATATATAACACTATATATAATACTATATATATTATAATATATTACAATAGATGTTATATATATAATATTACATTATATATATATTATATTATATATATATTATACATATTATATTATATATATATATATATTATACATATTATATTATATATACATATATATATATTGTATTATATTATATATCATATCATATCATATCATATTATATTATATTTTATTATATTATATTTTATTATATTATATATATTGTATTATATATACATTATATTATATTATACTATATTGTATTATATCATATTATATTACATTACATTATGTTATTTTATTTTATATTATATTATATTTTTATATTCTATATATTATCATATAATATATATATATACATACCCAGTGCGTTTGGATTCCCATGGCATGGGATGACCATATCCCCCCCATAGCATCCAGGTGCCCAGGCGGTGCGCTCAAGGGGGGCAGGCGGCCCAGGACCACAAAGATCGTGTTGCCCTGGTGCCAGTTGTGATTTTTGGAAAATCCAGGAGGGTCCAGAAAGCAGTTGGGAGTTCAATGGTGGATTGAACATTGAACCAAGTTTGGGATTTCAATGGCCTTAGAAATGGGGGATCACTTTTTCCTTGGTTTGTCCAGAAATCTTGATGGACCACAGCATTTCGGCATCCCTATTTTCAGACAGCTTCCCAGTTCTCGCACCATCAAGATATGGTGGTACGGTGCTAGGGCACATGCTGTTTTGTAGATTTATGAAGATACAGCTATTGAGATGACATGATTTAAAGCGATATGGGAGGCTGGATTCAAGAGCTCACTTTTACGTTAAATCCACTGAATTAAATTAGTCTGATTCTAAGTTTAAGTTGTTCCATTCCACTCTCGTGTATATATATATATGTTTTTGAAAGCCATCCTGAATGACATGAATTCAAGTGTCAATTCCTAAAGGTTGGACAAGAAGAACTCCGGGCTTTTTGTTCGTTGATCAACACCGACAGTAGTACAAGGTGGTGCCCCCCCAGTTGGTTTATAACCCCATGAACTATAGATATATAATTAATAGATACATGTATGATTAAACCTGAATTCTTGGAGTAGATGTATATCTAGTATCATTAAGCATATAAATAAATGATAATGATAATGAATGTATCGTTATTGTTTTCTAAACCAACAGTGGATAGGACCACAGCCGAGGAATAAATTCCCATCGCCTCCACTTCGAGCTGAGCAAGCCAGGCCTACGACCGCAAGGCTTGGAAACAGAATATATATGATATGTATAAATATGTAAACATATGGATATGTATATGGATATGTAATTATATGGATATGCAGATTTATATGTATCTATATATCTATATCTATACCTATGTGTATAGGTATGTGCAAATGTACAGTACATCACCTTTGGGTCCCCTTTTTGGATCGTTTTAGAGGCCCCTGCAGAAATTTCGGGATTTGGCCCGAAAGCGTATCAGGTAAGGGGCTGCCAAGTAGAAAGCGCCCACTTTGGCCGGCCTGGCTGGTGCAATCTGACGTGACTGGGACTCCATTCGGTGGCTGAAATGGGCCCATGAAAGACATCATATGTCATGTCAAAATATGTCAAACACATAGGGGAATTTGGACTCAAAACCTAGAATTCATGTTGCATTTTACAAGGTTCTTCAAGTTTCCTTTATCGACATTGCCTTTCAAGAGGGTCTACCACTGTTTCACCAATGATACTTGCCCCGCAAGAAATGGGGAAATCTCTCAATTCCCCGGTTTTTGTGAGGGAATAGGAGTTTGTCGCCCTGAAGATGCTCTGTAGGACATCCACCATCCAAACAGAAATCCACAGATGTCGTCCTCAAAACTTGCGATCGTCCCCAAAACAAATATCACGCATCCAGCCCAAAACTAGTTCATCTTCTTCGTGTTTTCAATTTTAGGTGAAACAGCCAACAGATGCCAACGGTCTTCCCACCTCTTTCGGGTGGAATTCAGATTCCACCACTCCTCGGAAACCTGTCACGTCCACGAAGTTTCCGGAATTGAATTGGAATGATTGGATGTTCAAATTTGTATTGCAAAAACCTTCAGGTGTTCTTGGCTTGTGTTTGTGGGGCAAAAAATGTCAACACTGACAATGATAACATATGATAATGAGAATACATCATGACAACATATGACAACAATGAGTTTCACTCGTTAGTCCATGGGAAAAAAAGCGACATCTTCCTCATCAACTCAGCAAATCCAACTGGTGACGGCCGCGCCGAAGCGAAGAATCGAAATCATCGAATCCGTAGGACCACGTAACTTGTTGAAATCTCGGTCAATCTATATATATAATATTCACATATCTTCAAATATCTTGACATATCTTGACATATCTTGACTGTTCTCCTCTCGCTGCTCTCTGTTCTCAATTTTGGCGCCCCAAAACTGATTCCCAAGAGGTCCTGTCTGGCCAACTGGGGTGTTTCACCGAAACGAAGACAACTCATCTCGAGTACAAATGCAATAGATTCAATAGGTGCCGTAGCAACATCAGTGGTTTTGCCAAGTCGATTCTAAGTGAAACCGGTGATTCGTCCAAGTTCATTGGCCTCCAGGACCACCCAAAATGGTCCCTTCCCCGAGGATTTTTTGCCCGCTTCCGAAATGCGCCACACTTTCCACAGGGGGAACAAGTCGAAAGTCGAACTGCACTTGGGGCAATTTTTAGGCTGCAGATCCACCGGAAATCACAACCCAGCATGTTGGACCTGTAAAGCCAAGCCGTACCGTATTACTTTTACTTCGCCTAGTTTCCCAGGTATCAACCATCAATCATGGTACCAGTGGTCATTCCGAAATTCACAAGGGTTTTTTTCTCTCAGAAGTCTGCTCCCTGCAGCTACAAAACGTGTTTTCGGCCTCCCTTCCCGATGAATAGGTAGTTGGGCCCAGGAACCTGCCAAATCGGTCCATTTTGGGAACTAAACCATCCATTTGTTGGCAGCTGATCTTTTTTGACCCATCTACCGTCATCTACCCCAATTCTTGCTAGGTATCTTCCGATGTTTGCTGCTTTTTTCAGGTGCATCCAAATTGTTTCGTCATGAAATCCTCATGTTGAATCATTTTACTTGAGGGTGTCACTCCAAAGAAGACGGCCGTGGATCTGAACGCCCCAGGACGGACGCAGCCGGTCCGTGTGAACTACTATCCATGCGGCTGTTGTCCCTCGCGTGGCCCAGTCACAGGGATTTCTCAAGTCATTCAGCAGCTCCGATCATGGCTTCATATCAGAGCCGATGGAATCATTGAGATGATTTACGGTAGGGGAAAATCCACAAAAAATGGTCCATCTGTAGATGTTCGATTAGAGCAATTCCAGATGGCTCTGCAACGCTTCCAAGCCATTGGAAGAAGATATTACTTTTTAGTCATTGGATTGGAAGCAAATCATCTTCTTCCAATGACTTGCACAACAGATTGAAACTAACTCTCCGCTTGGCCATGTTTTCTGCACATCCTTGAGGGGCCATTGGTCACCGCGACAGGGCGCGTTTCCACCGGTGAGACAAGTTGCACGGATGTAGGGCAACGAGTGTGAACGGGAAAGGCAGTATGGTACAAGTACAAGGTAGAGTTTTCCAAATGTATGATATAGATGAAGCTTATAATTTATAGCTTGTAACTTATGACCCTCAACTAAAGTGGCAACTCTCCATCAGATTGTGATATATGTACTTCTGGATAATTTGTTGAAAATACTATGTCCAATCGGATATGACAACTATCAAACATGGGAATATGAGCCACTTGTGAGGCCTGTTGATTGAAAATGATCGATAAAGATAGGGATGTAAACCAACAAATGATCATGGATTGATATCTAGGCTAGTGAATGCCTGGTGCGCAGATGTCGGAACTGATGGAATCGATTAAACTTCAATCAACCAACTATGACTGTGAGGAGTTCTCACGAAGTCTGGAGGTTCTTCGGGAACATCCAGATGGACAGTTTCCACCCATTGACTGGAAATTTACAAGAAGTTACAAGGGCAAAGCAAAAAGTTACACCATACCCTCAATTGTTACTGGTATCACCAGCAATTAACCAGTTAGGTTATACCATCAGAAAGTTACAATATTATTACCCCAATTCTTCTGATGGTTTCAGTATACGGGACAAGGGTTGCAGACACGGCCTTCTGATTCTGTGATCCAAAATCTTGTTGGGTCCTGGCTAGAATCTTCATCATCTATCCTGGTCAGAAACAGAATCATGTTTTTATATGTTTTATATGCTTTATTATGTTTTATTTCTACGATGAAGTTTGATACACGCTGATACATATCCTCATATCTCTGGCAGCTTTCCCTCACCCCTGACTGACAGTCATGGTCACCCTCTGAAAGGACACATGCGTGCATGTGACGCACGTCCGCGTCGATTCCGACGTCTTGTCTTGGGAAAAACATACATGGTCCCTGAAGTAAATCAACTGAAAGGCTGCAAAGGAAAAGGGGTGTGTTTCTTTAAGCTGGAAATGCCCATTGGTTTTTAAAGAGAAATTCCAAGAAGTTCCAAGACGTCCAGAATTGCCAGATGGTCCAAGGACTGCGCAGATTGCAAAAGGTGACATGCAATCTGCCATCTAGGGATCAATTTCAACGTCAGAAAATGAATCCTAAAATTTGGTTGGATTATCTGAATTCAACCAGCAATTGTTGAGGATTGTGTTCGTTATTCAACCCAATGTCTTTGGACCATGCAGCGCCACCGTACTACGACCGCGCCCGTTGCGCGGTGTAGAGTTCCTGCGTATCTGCACCGGCAGGAAGGATTGATCAAGGTCACAAGGAACCAATCCTTCCTGGGTTGATATGTATCTACCCTCTGGTAAACTAACATAGCTATGGAAAATGGCCCATTTATAGATGGTTTACCTATTAAAAATGGTGATTTTCTATAGCCATGTTAGTTTACCAGAGGGTAATACATTCTAATACATAGATATACACAGCATACATGTACTTTTTTTGGTTTGAGGCCGGTGGGTTGTTCCCCTAGCAACAATCCATGAATGATGGGGTTTGGTCCAGGGCCATCCCCAACAGGCTCATGAGCTTGTTGAAAACATCCCATTCGCAGCGTTCTTTGACATCTCCGAGTTCGGGATTCCCATGGGTCCCATGGGTTATGAGAATGGCCCAAATCATCAACCAACCAGCATTTATCAACTATACCATATGTTTGATGGTGAACTGAATAAACCTGGCAATGGAAAATGTCATATCTATTGAAGATTTTCCCAGCTGGAAACTCCATTTGTAGGGGATTTCCCATTGCTATGTTGGATTACCAAAGGGTATATAGGCCTAAATATGGCAACCATCACATCCCACAACTCCCACAACTCGTCTCGCCTTAGACTGCGGGTGCTCCACCTCCGGTTTTGTCGCTACTGTTTACTCAGTGGGAAGACGTACATCTAGTTACAGTTTGCTTGAGAGACATGTAAAATTACGACTCGTTTCTTGGCTTTGAGATTGTTTTTTCTATGGTTTTTCTGATTGGCGGAGTGGTGGAAGTTCCGATTTGGGGTGCTCCAAGGTGCTTGACTTGTGGCTTGACAATGTGTGACCTTTGATGTGTAGAGAAAGCCCATGTTGATGAACTTTGGAACCTCCCACTTCAGGGTTTGTCCACCAACACATGTCCAAGAAACCAACAAATTTGATCACTAGATCTGCTGCATCATGATATATATATATATGTATATATATACATATATATATATACATATATATATACATATATATATATATACATATATATATACATATATATATATACATATATATATATACATATGTGTATATATATATATGTACGTATATATATATACATAGAGATATTGTGTAGTAGAATATGATTATATATATATTATAGAGAGTAATATTATACTGATTATATCTATTGCATTGAATTGCATTACATTATACTATACTATACGATACGATACGAATAGTGTCCTATACTATACTAGTTTACATTATATTTTATCATATTGTGTTATAATATTCTATAGTATTGTATTATATATAATTATATATGTGTATGTACATATCATATCATAAATCATAATATACTGCTGTATACTACATCATATCACATAATTTAATGCCGTAGTATCAGTGAGGTGTAGTAAATTACATAGATATAATATATATATATGATACAGATATAGGATAGATTTGTCCAATTCTTTAAACGGATCCAATAAAAGTCGGTAGTTTTCAAACGTCGAGCACTCCAGCTTTCATGGCCTTTGATGGAGATGTTGGGGTTGTTCTTGGCCAGGATTTCTCGTCCTTTGCCCTTGTGATCGAAGTCACAATTGTGGTCCTGCGCTGCTGGTTGAACCGCCGGATTCACCCCGTGTCGCCTGCACCCCGTGTATCCGTGGGAGTTTGTATGGCGGACTCTGTGGCAATCAAACATGGCAGAAAACGCACATCAACAACAACAACAACAAATGGAAAGAACGTGGTGGATTTTCGAGCACGCCAGGTTAGATGACAGTGGCAAAAGCCGACAGATTCCTCCAATTATAATTCATAATGATTCATAAAGAATTTGAACAAAGCCAAAAAAACAAAAAGCTGCCATCTTATGCTGATGAAAGTATGTAGAGAGACCTGATACAGTATATGGTTGTACCCATCCTGAAACCCTCTCATGGTTTCAAGAGAATCCCCGTAGCAATTCCCTATCCACAAACCAAAAACCAGTGGGTTCCTCAAACTATGGCCATTTTCCACTCGAAAACTCACATTACTTGGGTTCCTCAGGGCTTTCTGTCCCGGGTGCCGCGCCTCCGCGTGCCGGCATTTGCCACAGAAGGTGTAGCCACAGCGGCAATCGAAGCCCAACAAACCGCACCTCGTGACATCACCATGACGAAAAAAAGATGGGAACCGAAGCTACCAAAAACAAATAGATCCTAAATTATATGTTACAGAAACAAAAGGGAAAAACATAAATCAAAAATAAAATTGTAAATCATAAACTACGGAAAGGCACCAAAATGGTGTGCACCATCGCACCTAGTCGCCCTAGTCCCATGAAACCCCAGAGTCTAAGGTCCCAACTTCTTCCCGCAGTGCCAGCACTTGGTTTTATCCTGCGTCAGACCAAAACGCCATGCAGCCACAGCTCTAATCACAAGTCGCGCAAGAGTCTTCTCCTATTTCTACTGTGCTAAAGGTATGTCACATTTTACCATAGAAATTTCATTGAAAATCCCAAAGTATATATATATATACATATGTGGACATATGTTTCTTGATGTTTCCCGTATATATTCCTTTAAATAAACTGGTTCATATGTGTTCCCATCGTCTATGTTTTCCCCCCATTCTTCGCTCAATCCACACCTTTTGCTCTTCTCGCGGAGCTGCGACATCTGCCTGTCGCGCGGGAAGTTCTCACAGCGAAGGTGGTCAGTTCACCCATGGAATCCCCTGGTTTTCATATGGTTTTTCACCGCAAGTAGCTTGCTTCATCTGATTTCTAAGTGGGGTAGGATTCGTCCAGTTTAACTGTGGGTTGACCCACCAAGTGGGGATTTGCCGATATTTATATATCGTGTCCAACATTTTATTCACCATATTCTAACTGCAATTTGGTCCCCGGAGAAGAGTCCTGTAGACCTAGCATTCTACTACATAGACATACACATAGACATAGATGTGTATATATATATACACATGTATCGCATACGCATACACATACAAATACCGATACTTATGCATCTGCATCTACACATACACATACACTTAGACATACACATACATTTACGCATACATATGCATATGCATATACACATGTATATACATCGACATAGACATAGACACAAACACCAACATGTAAAGACACATACATACAGCATTGCGTTGCATTACATTGCGGTACACTACATTAGATGACAGATTACATTATATTACATTACATCACATACGATACGTCCATCCGTTCGTACGCTTCCTCTCGGATTGGCGTCTGAAAATCTAACCTGCCCCAGTGGTGATTTTCCATAGCATCTCAGATGATACATCAACAGAAAGTCCAAGGTTAACAACCAGGGTACACAATAGCCATAGCAGCCATAGCACATTCACAGAGTGGTTGCTGAAACAAGGATCTTCCAACGGCTTCGTCTGAAAATAGGATGCCAAAAATGTCCCATGGTCATAGCTAAGCTCTTCCCCCCCAGAGTACGGCCATAGCCCCCGCCTTGCAGATACAAAACCCCATGATACCATCATTAATCGGTTGACGCTCCGAACTCATGAAGTGGCCTCCATTGCTTCGTCAGCAGTGGTGGCAACTTTCTCCGCCTCTTCCCTCAGAAAAAAAGCGGTCTTTGGGGTGTGAGTGAGAGAATTGGGCGTCATGAAGGGACATTTCAAGTACAAACTCCCATCCCCCTATATCATCACAAACTCCCTAGGAACGGATCCACCAAGCTGGGCCTTCAGGGGCATTGACGGCGAGTGATGAATTTGGACCAGCCATGGCCAGAGTGTCATGTTTGCGTTCCGCAAACTGCAATGGCCATTGGCGTCCGGAAATTAGTTACTGGTGCTTAGTAGGGAATTTTCGGGAATGATCCACAATCACCTCTAAGAATCATTCCATTCCCCCATTCCCATCCCCTACTAAGCACCAGTAAGATTAGTGATATCCTAACAGGAAATGATGATCAACCAGTGGATTTGGAGATGCCCCAGGTGGCACAACGGGGCACCCAGGGCGCCGGACTTCTCTCGGGTAGCTTTCGCTTCATCTTCCTGCGGGAAAAGGATGGAAAAGGTACTGAAATCCCAACAGAGGTCTTGGAAGCTGGACAGCTTATGACATTTATTAGAAATGAAACTCCTGAAAGGAACTTTGGGTTCCAAACCAATTGTATCTGGAAGATGATCAGCGGAAAGCGTGATTTTTTCGGCACCGAAAAGGTGTCGTGGGGTGGTCGTCCAAACTTTTTGGGGCTGGGTTCACGACCAACTAAACACACCAGCTGGTGACTCCTATGCACCCTTTGATCACTCAAGTGGATATTCATCCCTGGGTGGTCTTGTCTAAAAACTCAATAAACTATGAATGCCGATCTTTTTGGGATGTTCATTTGATTTTTGCCGTGCCAGGGCAAGGGCAAGTTCTTGTTGGTGAAATCCCATCAGCCAAGTCAAAAACTTGTGGGCCAAGTCATTGGTTACCTGAACCATTGGGATGATGACCTGTCCATCATTTCCATCGCTTGAAGAGATTTGAGGATATTCACTCACTACTTTTTTTCCTGGAAAGTGTTCAAATTCCTTTTTGTTGATCATGAAATCCCAATCAATCTCTGTTCATCCGGGGAACCTCCAATAAACTATGGGGATTTAGCGCCTTCAATAAGGGGCTACATCCCTTACTTCTGTTCACTATTCAAAAATTGCCGTTCCCTTCAGCTGGCCTCCTTTTTCTGCTTCTCCGCATAACACTTGGAGCCTCGGTCGTGGAAGTTGGCTAAGGGAAAGTGGTAGTGCAAAAGCAGCAAATCTCAGATGAAAATCCTCCAAAAGGAATCCTACATGGATATCACGGATGATTTTCCCATTATCACATTAAATTATCCAAGTGCACCAGAAAAAAAAAAACACAAGTTTCTGCGCTGTGACTGCCTGTGACTGACACATGTTCACACGGGCCAACTAAGATCATAATCCAAACAGAATGATAGGTACCCGCCGGTAATTCAAGTAGCTATGGAAAATCACCATGCTTACAAAATCGGTAAATCATCTATAAATGGGCCATGGGCCGTGGCTTCCATAGCCTATGTTGCTTTACATCCTTGCTGTCTCTGGGATGGGTCAAGACTACTGGGGGCTCTGGGGCAATGGGAATGACTATGGTAATAAATTCCACAAGTCGGGATATGACCTATGAATACCTATGATTATACAAGCACTAGTAAGCATAACCACTTCATAGTGGAACTGCACACCCAAGTAGTGAGATTGCCCACGTTCTGTTTGTCTCAAGAACACTTGTGGCGAATGTGACCATCGTGACGTACATAGTTTTTGCACAGGTTCCCAAAAGTCTGATGCCATGTGCAGCCATAGCAACCAGCTATTTTGATGTGAAAACATGTGATATTTCCATATCATAACTGGTTTAAAACTGGTTTAAAACTTGAGAACTTAGCCACTAAATGGGGTAACTTACTGTAACTTAAAAAATAACTACGTCGTAACTACGTTGCCATCCCAGCTTTCCGTCAGCACTCGCGCCACGAAAAAATCCACTGGGCTTCCCGGGCAGTAGTTCTCCGTCCGCGCCGTGCCACAGAAGCCGCAGCCACCGCGGCAGGGCACGGGCGCAGCCTGTGATAACTAGTTCGTTGACATAACTTGCAAGGGATAAAACCATAATTAATGATGATTAATGGTGATTAATCACCATAATTAATCATCATTAATCATCATTAATCATCATTAATCATCATTAATCAACACTACAAAGTTGGTTACTGTCATACAACTTACATCTCAAACCAATGACACTAATCAATTCCTCCCTTTGGGGGGGCTTGGGGGGAGGGTAAAAACTGAAATATTTCAACAAAGGGGGGAGTTTGCAGAGGTTTATCTAAGCTAAAGTCTAGCATCCGGAGTACCTCCCCACCTGTTTTGGAAGCCCAAAACACATGTGGGTGGTATATTTCATAGGTGAAATATTTCTCGGAAATGTCTTGCCTTACCGCCCCCAAATATTCCAGGGTTATAGGGGGTTGATCTAATAACTTTGTAGTGTTCTAAGATCAGGATTCACCTTCAAAGGTTGGGACATTTTGGCCATGGAATGTCTTGCTGCCTTGCTTCACTGCGGAAAAAAAATGCCAAGAACCGATGGTCCCGTGGCATCCTTTGAGGTCTCTAAGTTGCTGAAAAACTTTTCGTGGGAGAGTTTAACATAAAGGGAAAATCCAATGAACCCCAAAAACACGATATATATAGAACAACAAAAAGCGCATATCAATCTAAGCGCATCGCTGCAATCCATCCCGGTAACTCTTAGTCATCTATAAAGCTATTGACCATTGAAAAGGCGATATAATCAGTATTTTCTAATGGGATAATATAGGATATATGATGAATAACCAACAAGACTATTTGGGTGTGTCTGAAAACGGGGATACCTCCCATTTCTGGTGCAAAAAAAAGAGCCTGACCCAGCACTGTCTAAGTTCGTCCAGGACCAAGGTCCCCTGACCGGCTCTTCCTCCTTCTTCTCCTCCTGCAGATGGGTTTTTTCTACCCTCTTTGCTGAGGGAATTCGCAACATTTCCCCCCGAAAAAAAAAAAAAAACGTCCAGATCTCACGCACCAAGGGTATCTAACCAGTAAGAATGAGAAGATCATCAAGATGCCGATATGACATGATCCAACCGCGAAAACAAGGGGATTTTTAGCCAGCAGACAGCTACATAAGACGTACAGCAAATCTTACCAACCAAAAGGGGGATTTATATTATATGATATGATGTATATATATATATTAATACATATATATATGCATTTATCTGCAATAACCCAGTGAGATTGGGGACACCTCAAAGCCAGCGCAACCTTCACGAAAAAATCCCATCAATCGATTGGCAAATCATGTGGGACATGTCATAAACCTACAGTTTGGAGATGAAATTTATCGCCCATTTATAGTAATCAGTAACATTGGGGATGGTTTATGGCATTGTCTTTACCACCTTTCCGGCTCTTGGAACTTGTCCGACTTCGAAAGCGAGAGAGCCAGGTCACCGTCTCTACACCACAAGGTCCAAAGCGCCACAATTGGCCACTGAAAAATCACCCTAGAAACCAGCATGGAACCCCTAAAAGGAATAGCTTTGGATGATGGCCCAATTCCTTGGTCTCAGCCGCCGCTCCGCCGCTACCAGAGGCACCCTTCACCTCAGCGGAAGATGTAACACAACTGGCTGCGGAAAAATGGGAATCGCACAACCACCATGGGTTAAAAAAGGCCAAGATGGGAGTTGCCAAACAGTAAAACCGGGAAATATGTGTGTGTTTTCCGCAAGCGAAAAGTTGGGCAAAGTTGGGTCAATGACCCTGGCTGGCAAGTCCCTCGTTCCGAATTCCTTCATTCATGAGTCACCAACAACCGAGCTAGCTACATGAAGAAACACTGAGACATCAACAAAAAAGTCTTTCGACCCAATCCAGAAGACATGGTAGATTTACCCTCTGGTAAACTAACATAGCTATTGAAAATGGCCATTTATAGTGGAATTAACCATTAAAAATAGTGATTTTCCATAGCTATGTTAGTTTACCAGAGGGTATGTAGATTTAACTTTAAAGAACGACTAGACATAGATTCATGATGATCCATGAAGATCTGATTTGGAAGCACCTAAACCTCGGTGCCCTCACCAGGAAGAGTGTCGCTTTGTCGGTGATCATTGCAGCCGCTAAAGTGTCCTCATCCTACCAGTGGCTCGGAACAATGGATCGGTTTGAGATATTTGAGATAGTTAAGCATCATAGGATTGAAGACCATCGAAGACCATGAAAGTTGGCTGACTCAGAATTCATGAAAATTGGTTTGGGGGTGGATATTGAGGAGATTGTAGGTCTCAATGGATTGAGACGTACATAGGGGGTTCTGACCATTTTCCTTCAAATTTTGGCCTAGGGTCTCGGAGGTCTTTCCAAGAGGAAAGCGGCGTAAAAGCCGCGTGAAAAAAGACATCCATGATTCCAAGGGCCTCAAAGATGCAGACTAATAGATCAAGATATATCAAGATCATATACCACATTCCCCCAAAAAGAGCACCGCCACCTTCGTTTTCACCCGATGATTTTCGCAAAGTGCCAGTTCCGGGATTTCCAATCGCCAAATTGATGGGAATCATCAGCTATAATCACCATCAAATCACCAGTTCGATGATGATATCCCCGTCATTGTACCACACTCTCCCCATGATTTCATCCGACGGCTTCGGACCTTCAGGAGTTTGCCTTTCAAGAAGAGTCTCTGCTGAGAAACTTCCAAGCCACATTCCTCTGCGGAAAAAAAAGGGTGCCATTGGAGGTGGCGACTCTGTATATAAAAAAATGGTGCGTTAAGTGTACTAGACGTATCTAAACGTACTAGACCTTTGCTAAGCAGCGTTTTTGCGGTGCAATCCCATCCAGCCATGTCACATCACTATGATTCCACCAGCTGAATTGCTCAGCTGTTTGTTGCTGCATCAAGGACCTAGATAAGCAGCTATGGTCACCTACCTGTTTTTCATGACAAACCCTGTGTGTAATTCAGAAGTAGCTAGCCAACAGAAGTGGACTTGACATGATTTTAAGCCCATTTAAAATATAACTGTACTTTTACATTTGCGATTTTACATTTGATCATATGGCTTGGTGATAAAGCCCAAAATCTGCGGATCCCCAGCCCTGTAGTTTATAGTTGTTTCATCCGGGGGGTTCATCGTCTGACAACTGACTAAAACAAATGAATGATAATTAGAAATTGAAGTATGATCTCAACAAAAATCTCAATTCTCTGGCCATGTCCCCATTTCCATTGGGAAGAAAATGCTCTTCCATGACAGCAGATTCAGGTTCAAAAATCTTGAGTCTCCTGTTCATGTCGAGTATATTCACAACTATTGGATATCTTAGGTATTTCCATACCCAATCGTATAATATAATGTTGAGTATCTATTAGTATCTATTAGTATCTATTAGTATCTATTAGTATCTATTAGTATCTATTAGTATCTATTAGTATCTATTAGTATCTATTAGTATCTCCCATGGCCATAGTACTTCCAGTTCCATGACTTTTTCGATGGCCAACTCGACCCATACCATCACCATACCATCCACGACGGAAGCACCTCTTGGCATCTTTTCTTTAGCTCACCCACAGTGAGCGTCGACTCGACCCCACCCAGCTTGAAGGACCTTGAAGGGATGTGTTCAACGGGGATTCGACCATCTGCGCGAATCTTCATCATCTACTTTTTTTCGGTGTCACGGAAATTCGGTGAATTGCCATATTCTTGGTCAAATAAGTAATTGTAACCACTTGTGTTTTCTTGCGAATTCATATTATGTTCCCAGGAAACCAGAATTTTGACCACAAATTCTTTAGGGAGTAATGCGAACGTTCCCCTTCAACAAAGTCATTAAAGAGCTGAGGACGGAGATACAGGATTTACCATCATTTACCTTCCCATGGTCCAATCTCCATTTCTCGATGATTTGATCTCCCAAAAATGGGCAAGCCCCCCGCCCCTTGTTTTGCTGTGATAAATCACGTTGCTTTTGAGTGGCAGTAGTGTAACAATCCCCCCAAACAAACAAGGTTCAAAACCTGAAGGTGATGTGGTGATATCATCATCTCTACACTTCTACATCCATAGGTACCATATGAAACTCATCCAAACCTTCAAGTCTCCAATTTCATATCCTGAACTGGGGCCCCAGTTACAATTCATAAAGGGCCCAGCCAGGGCCCCTCGGGGCCCCTGGACCCAGGAACCCCCACTTGATGGCGCCGGAGCCCTTGAAACTGAGCTCCATCGGCCCGAGACGCGCGGAGACCGAGCCCCACGGCGCCTGGCTGCTGCTTTAAGCATCTTTAAGCACCTTACTGAGGTTGTAGATGGATGGGAATTACATGCCATGATTATCGAATTACACTACAACTAAAATTATCGTTACTTATTATGTGTATATATATATATATATTAATATATATATTATATATATATGTATATAATTACAGTATCTACCAAGTAAAAACAGTTTAAACGGATATCATCCAGTCCCACAGCATTTTCGTATCAAAAATTTTGGCCCAGGACGGAAAGCATCCATAGTTTGATAGCCAGAGCCAAGGTTGATCTTTGGGTCCTGAGACATGCTGGGAATCCCAACTTTTTCAGTGTCGCTGCTGCAGAATCCGAAAACCCCACGCAAGCGCCAGTTTTGGCGTGTGTCACGCCGAAATTCTATCAGCACATCTACCTGTCGCAAGTAGCATGGTTGATTAATGGGTAGATGATAGATGTGTACAGAGTCTACTATATCGTGTATGTAATCAGATTCATGTTCCCAACCAAGTTTGGCAAACTTCTTGCCGGATGACAGGCACATCGGAGAATGGCCCCTTTGGTATTGGGACCTCTCGCCCCTTGGGACGGCGGATTTCGACGAAGTGCCGAACAGGCCATATACGGTCACAGTCATCCCAATAGTTTCAAATTGGGAAGCAAAAAGATGGGAAAAAAACCAAGCCCCCCGGAGCGTAAATTCGACCAATGAAACTTGCGATCAACATCCATCCAGACCAAAAACATCAAAAACACTGGTCACGGGGATTCACAGAGTGGGAAAACACCAGCGAGCCTGACGAAAGCACAGAGGGGGGTTCTAGGAACCCAAGGTTAGAGGCCACAACCTTTGTGTGACTTTCTGTGGGATGGTGAATGAGGACTTCAATCATCAAAGAAAGCATGGCTGTTTCAATCGTTCAAACTGTACCAATTCCAACAACACTGTTTCAACCAATCGCAACTACTGCACAACTTCTGTTGGACTTCAACTCGTCCACTCACCCGCAACATCAAAAAACACTAGTCGTCATTCACCATCAGTCATTGATGGGGTCGAAACTCTGAAGCTTCCTAGATCTGAAAAAGTCAGCTACATCTGAAAAAGTGGCAGGAACATTACATTTTGCCAATTTTGACCGATGTTTGAAAACACCAACTCGCATCACAAGGGCGGCACCGGACTGGCAATCACTTCGTTCAGCATTGCATCCACATCTTCGTACTCAGCCCCACTGCTGATGCTGGATGTGGACGGCATGGCCTGCATGGCCCTACAGGCTCGGCGCAAGAGGGCGACGGGCGGCCGGCGGGCGCCGCGAGCGCGCGGGCCCAGGGGGTCCGCGCGCGCGCGGGCACTGCGGGCGCCGCGGGCGCCGCAGGCGCGGCCTTTTCGGGGATGGTGCCGACGACGAGGGGCACGGCCTTGGCGGCTGCGAAGCGGCTCCGGCGCAGTGCGGTGCAGTGGACGTCCTGCAACTTGCTCTTCACAGCACCTCCAACGGCAAAATTGGTGAAGATTTTTAGTAGAAGTTGTTTGGATACAGCAAATAAAATCGTAGATTGATTGTTGGATTGTGGATGACTAATTGTTCGTTGGAGTCACATTTCCACTTTTACGATCAACCGGACACAACATGCTAAGTCACGTTCAGGTTAGTGGTCCTCAAGGGGTCATGAGCGAAGCCTCAAGCAAAGAGGATAGCCCATTCTCCAGCAAATTTAAACGCACTCTGAGAACTCAAAATCAGCAGTTGCATTGATGAGCTTATTTTTGATGAGAAGTATCAGAGAATAGAAGGTAAAACCGACAATTCTTTGCAAGCGTCAGATTCACAGTATTCACCTGTCGATATCCCTAAGAAAGGAACATTAATGTCAAAGGGAATAAAAATTGTTGGTACCCAGGTCTAGTAGATCCGGAGAGCTGCCCAGAGCACAGCCATCTTGGCAGATTTTCCATGTCAGCCATGTCAAACGTAGTTCCGAGGCACGGCTATCGCCTCCCACGGCGCAGTCGCCCCAGGACACCACGGTGCCGTCGCTTTTGATGACGGCGAAGGCGCTATTGGAGCCACAGATCTCGCTGACGTCCAGCAGCTCCTCTTTGACCCCGCGGCAGTCACCTGGCGGTCAAATCAGGGGTGCTCACTGCTGAGTTTAGAAGCCTATGTTTCAGAGCATCTTTCATGGATTTTGATGGTTCAATGTATCAAGATTATGTATATATATATATATATATGTATACATATACGTATACGTAATTGTACAATTATTCTTTATATTAATCTATATCGACTCAACTCATAACTTACTTGTGATATGAGTTCATTCTACTGGTGTAGGGCCCTAAAATTGGGACACTTACAAGGTGCTACAACACCATTGCCGCTGCTAGGGGCAGCTTGTGGTAGGATATGTTTGTCCCAGAATGCTGGTCTCCATTTGTAAAGGCAGACCATCAGACCGTCCATACCAGGACAGAGTGGAGGTCGCCATCTTCCAAGTTGGGATTCACAGGAATCAACTCACTTGAATTTTTTTCGTTCCGAAATTGCACCACCCATAACAATCATCTCCATCATCTCCCATCTCCAAAGCATAATTCGACCGCATCTCCCACCCCACCCATAACCTCTAAACCCTGGTTCAGTATTGCATCTATGCACTTCAAGGTTCCATTCAAGGTATTGCATCTATCCATTTCTGCTTCTATGGGATTTCGCACCATGATTAAACCATATGAAAAACTCCAAAAAAACCCTTCCATAATCTTCATCCCAGGGCCTCCATAATCTTCATCTCCCCAGGTCACCACGGTGCCATCTGCCAGCAATGCCCCAAAGGCGCCGTCCGTGGACGAAAGCGTGTGCACGTCCACCAGCTGCCGCTGCACGGCCAGCGAGTTGCCGCCCCGCCCGAAGCCGTGGCGGCCGCCCCAGGTGACCACTGTACCGTCCCGCAACAGGGCTGCGAAGGCGGAATCCTTGTAGGGCAAAGATGGAGATTTATATACAGTAATTAACAATAACAAAAAGTTGGGATTCAATTTTAAAATTCAAGAGTTGACTGATACGAATTGAAATGATAAAGTATAAATGAAGATTTCATCAAATGAAACTAGTTGTATACGGCGGGATGGGACCAAAAGCCACCATTTTATGACATATTTTATGGGGAGATGTTGGGTACAATGGTTGCAGACCCAAGTCGTTCAATGCACTGGGGGATCTGCCGCCCTAAATGATCCATGGTCCCGAAGTTGATTAAATGATGAATATACAAAACTGAACAAGAACGGTGCTAACTCATACTATATACGTATTTTATATGTGTAAATATACATATATATATATACATACGGAAAGAGAAAGAGATATACATGAATAGATGCAAATACATACACCATATATTGGTATATATTTCAAATATATATATATATACATATTTATATTGTATTTATATTGTATTTATATATATATGTCGTATCTATATATATATGATATATGATATGTATACATATATTAGTGATGCTTATTACAAGTATATATATATAATTATGTATATTTCAAGACAATGTACATTGTTAATCAAAGGAAGTTTAGTCAGAAGACTTCCGAATTACGGACGCTGGTCATGGTTAGCATTCAAACTTACACCATCGTGTCAACCACATCATCATGTCAACCACCCATCATCAAGTAATTGGGACATGTAAGAGTCCAGGAACGCGTGAATTCACGGGTAAAAGCAATCTCGGGTGCGAAACGCTGTGTTTTTATGTGGGCCGCCGAAGCGGGGTCTCTGTTTCCGCGTTTGCGAGCCTCGATCTGGATAAGTTGTCGACAAAAAGTGCACGAGCCCGTAGCGAGTGCTCGATTTCACAACAAGAAACACAAAAAGCTGAGGGCCTCAGAGCACTTTTGAAAGATGAGGCCGGAGAAATGCGCACGAGACTACAGCAGGAGCTGGATTTCACCCCAAAAAAACGCAAAAACTGCGGGGATCCGAACACTTTTGGAGGACGAGGTCGAAAAACTGCATTGATTCATTGGTTCATAGATTCATTGGGTCGCTGTTTACTGGATTCCATTGCTTCAGGTTCACTGATTCATTGATTCACTGATAATCTGAATTTCATAGATTGGTTGATTCATCGCTTCATTGATTCACTGATTCCTTGATTCATCGATTCATTGAGTCATCGCTTCATTGATTCATTGGTTAGTTGATTTTCTGATTCATGGATTCGCTGGTTCATTGCTTCATTGATTGATTGCTTCAGTGATTCATTGCTTCAGTGGTTCATTGATTCATTGCTTCATTGGTTAGCTGATTCGTTGGTTCATCGATTCATTGCTTCATTGCCTCATTGACTCACACATTCATTAACTCATGGGTTCAGTGGTTTATGGACTACCTGATTCATTGGTTTATTGCTTCATTGGCTCGCTAACTCATTGGGCCATTGCTTCATTGATTCACTGATTCATTGGTTCATGCCTCACTGATTCTTTGGTTCATCGGTTCCTTGGTTCATTGGTTCATTCAGGCAATTGTGCATGGATTCTTTCATATCATTTCACTGGCATCTCAGTCATCACTTGCTCGTTCGTTGATGCAGCTCGCTTCAACATGTCATTGCTTCTGCAACTCAAAAACTTTCCTATAAGCCCCGTCCGTCACTGGCCTGGCACTACCTGGTAAACTCTACTTCTCCATATAGATTCTTTGTGTGAACATGTTGAACTTGAGGCCCAGGGGTAAGGGACGAAAGCTAGCTCGCCAGGGAGCTTGGCATGAAAACACAAAGGGCGCAGCTTTTTCGTCAACGTGGGCGAGCAGGAAATTTACATGTCCAAACTGCCATTGCAACACCATCTCACAGGAGCCTCACAAACGGTGACCACCACTAGGATGAGAACGTATGATTACTATGTGCTGTTGCACGAAGAGGATGAGGAAATTCAGCGTAGCCAACATGATGACCAGTAATTGGGACCTTTGGAAGCGCGGGAAGAAGTAACGCAGTGCAAAACCGAAGTTGAGGATGAGAGGTAGGTGTGCGTGCGCAACATGAAAATGAAGCTAGGCCAAGATGAAGGCTACCCATGAATGAACATGCCAATCATGAGCGCCGCTGCATCAATGAATTGAAGAGAAATGAGGCATGCCCGCAGAGGATGCCGATGTTGCTGACGGTGTCCCCGTGGGGGGTTGAGCCCACGGCCAAACTGCTTGTGAACCAGCCAGCGGGGAGAGGGGGCAGTTAACTCAGAAGTTTCTCGCGATTGGGGATTCCAGCCCCTCAATACCTTGCTAAAGCAAGAGAAACTTCAGCTAGCAGAAGCTAGCTGTTGTGCTATATTATGTATTTTGCACAACACGACCTAGCTCTGACAGTGAGCCAACCCCGACCGTGACCAGCGCCGACCAGCTCTCCACGCCATGATTCTGTGGCTTGGATCTCCAGGACGTTCTGCAGTTTGTCCTTCACAACGCCACAGTCGCCCCCCGAATCCGAGGAGCCCCAGGTCACCACCTGCAGCGGTCAAAACGTCGCGTTTGAAGTAGCTCAAGGGTCGGAAGGGGTCGGAGTTAGAACTCGATCTGGAGATGTTTGGGTGATTTCTTTGAGATGCTGAGTGAGGTTTTTGAGTGATGTTTAAGGATGTTTGGTGATTCTTGGAGATTCTTGGAGATTTTGGGGATAAACTGGTCCACCTCAGGAATTTTAGTCTGGGATCCAGAGATCCAGATTTTGGAAGCTGCGGTTGTAGGGTCCCATTGCAACGGGGCCAAACATGAACCAGTGCCAACGTGTCCTGAAACAGCCACGTTTCCAGGTATTCCCAGCATTGAATGAAGTACTCATTTAAAAAAATCGAAAAGTGATTTACCACTAGTTTATCAAGCTTTCTACTTGTTTTTCTAGGGTACCAAAATCTCCATCGCTAGCACTTAATCCCCGCCATCCCACCTGCCCGTCGGCTCGTATGGCAGCAAAGGCATAACTAGAACCATGGATTTTGTGGACATCGTAAAGCTCTTCCTTCACTTCCTCGAGGTTCCCCTCGGGGAAATAACAGTGTTGCTGGGGCATCCGAGGCATCCCCAGGAAAGCAGTGATACATTGCTTGATGATCAACCAATGGTTCACTGGTGGTTTCGGCTCCCCTATGGGCCTATCCCATAGTCATACAACCCCTTGGGAATGGGAACCCAAGTATCCCAAACCTTTAAATATCAGGATGGGAGCCAAAATTTGGCGATAAATGCTTTGGAAAGGAAGGAAAATGAAACCAATGCTCAACATCTACCACAGATTATCACATATTTCAAACTTCCACAGTCTTCAACCATTCCAAAAGAAAAATGCTGCTGAGTTTTTTGTTGGCGTTTCTGTGATGTCACCACCTCCATGCTTGTCTCCCCAGGCCACCACGGTGCCATCCCTGCGAATAGCAGCGAAAGCCGAATATGTACTTTGCACTTGACAAACATCCTCCAGTTGATCCTGCCGGTGTCACAAACGTTGTGTCAGCACATGAACCTTCCGCAATTTGTGCAGTCCGCAGTCCCGAATTTTGATCTATCCCCATCTATCTGAAGAATCATGACTTTCAAAAGCTACCCCCAGCACCCACCAGGTTTTTTATCATAGTCCATATTATGCGTGTATATATATAATATTATATATATATATTAATATCTATATAATAGTAATTTCCAAAGCTTTCAGCCCCAGCAAAGAAAAAAGAGAAAGGCCACCTGCACCCCCGTCTATATCTATTCTTTGTGTTCTTCATTGTGTTCACTATTTAAAAAAAAAAAACTGCCCCACCTCCACCAACCACCTCAACCTACCTTTCACAGTAATTTCTATCCTTGTGACTCTATTTTTGTTGTTTTCGTGTGTCTACAAAAAAAAAAAAACAAGCCACGTGCCATGCTATGGTGCTTCTGAATAGGTTATACCAGACTCCGCCAGCCACAAAAAAAACAATTAGTTTTTTCTGCATGCTTAACTTTAGACTCAGCAATAAAAACACCCGCCAGTTGTCACACCACCAATCAGTGGCTACTCGACATTTTCAATAGCTTCAAAGCGCACCCCAACCCACCAGATAAACAACCTAAAGAAAAAAAACGACCACCCAGAAACAATCTACTCTGTTTAACAACATCATCCCATCATCAGAATCCTCACCCCCAAAAGAAATCAGCCCCAACCCCCCAAAACAACCAAACATGAGTCTGAAAATGGGGTGTATCATATGGCCATTGAATAGGGAAAATGATCCACGGGATTTTAAGGGGGGATACCGGTCCCCGTCCAGTCCTCGACCTCACTGCAGTCTCCACCACAATCCTCCGAGCCCCACGAGCAAACCCGGCCCTCCGCGGTCCGCGCCGCCAGCGCCTTGCCGCTGCCCGTGATCTCCACCACGTCTTTGCCGAGCTTCGGCAGCACCGTGGAAGCGTCGCCACCGAAGCGAGAGTCGCCCCAGGTCACCACACTACCATCCTTTGCGCGCTGGGAGGTGGGCTTTTAAGGGAAATATCCCCAAAAAAAAAACTCAGGTTGAAATTCAATCCGAGGATTCCCCAAAAAAGATAGAAAAAAGGATAAAATGAAAAGCCCTTTTCGATGTGGAAGTCCCTTTGAGCAAGTTTTAATGCGTCTTGGAGCTGCTAATTTTGTGGGGAATAAAGAGGGAACCTCTACAACAACGTTTCAGATGGCTATGGGTGCACATCATGTAGCATTAGCAAAGCAAAAAATAAACGTCTTTGGAGGGCATCCATAGCCCATTTCAGGTGAAATTCGGAATGGTCAAAACTTGGATTCACCACAGTCGTTTTCCAAATTGGTTCCCAGGTTCTTGTCGGATAGCAGCAAAGGCGAAAGCCGAAGACCTTGGTTCAATGCACATGTTGATTCCCAATATGCGGGTACTACCCCAAACCATTGGGTTGTTTCCATCGAATATGATCAACAACTTGGATGACTTGGCAGGAAATCCATTTCCACCCTGAAAATTATCCCATGCTTTTCGTCATCGGTCTTTCCCAAAATCCCACGGTTGATCATCATTTTCTCACGTAAATGGTGGTTTCCTAAGATAGGAGTATCCCCAGTTGTCATCCATTTTAGTAGGATTTTCCATGAACTAAACCATCCAGCGAGCTTGGGGCCATTGGGGTACCCCCATTTTAGGAAACCTCCAAATGGGATATCCATGATATCCACCATTCTTCAAGGGACGCTAAGTCGCGGCATTTCTCCAATTGATCCTTGACTCTTCGACTGTCAGCGCCACAGGAGGTGTCGCCCCAAGTCACGACCTGAGAAAAATGGAGCTACAAAAATATACGATGCCTCCTAGCTACAAATTATACTGGAAACTGCTATACTAAGGAACTGCGTTACTAATCTATCGCAGCAAAATTCCGCTGAGCTGGACCTTGATGATTGAGATACATCGAAGATCATTTTGGCTAGTCATGGGGATCCTTTTGTTTCTCGTAGCCATTTGTGACTCCAGCTTGCTTTCTATCTAGAACCGGAAATCTCCCACCACTTCAACATGTTGCATTTTGGACGCCGCATTGCTGGCGTTGGAAAAGGCGAGCCACTGGTGCCACATGCCCCGGGCTGTGAGAAGGCTCGACTCCCAAGATCTACGATGATTTACATGTGGTGCGCCAGTCAGCTGCCTGTGTGTGTGTCCATGTGTGTATGTGTGCATATGTGTGTTTACATGAAAGAAGCTCAGTAGCGGATGAACAATATGATATTAGGATTTTCCATGAACTAAACCATCCATTTTGGGGATGGTTTTGTTAGACCTTCAACCAAAGTCAGGACCTGCCTGCAGCTTAAGCTGGAAGGCTTCAGACCAGGGTTTTAAACCCGGGACCCCTTCCCCCTTCCCGGCCCAGCTACGTGGATTTGCATCCCAGTTGCTAAATCCATCTTTACCCCACCATATGGAATATCCCCATGTTGGCTTATATGAATGGCTGTATCTGCAAATGGGCCCCTCAAATCTTGACATTGTTCCGTGAAATCTGTTTTTCTGCGGCATTTTTGAAGCTCTACAAGTCGATAGAAACACCCCTTGGTCGCCAGCGACTTGCCCCGGTGATCCCGCCTTGCCACTGCCCAGCAGCGCAGCAAAGGCTCCGCTGCTGCAGCGGATCTTCTGCACATCGCGTAGCTCCTCCCAGCGCACGTCGCTGTACCTCGACACTGGCAGTGACCGGTTCCCACAGAGGAAGACTATGGGATAATGGGTTTACAACCAACAACAACCAACAAAATGATGAATTAGTGGGATATGATGGGATATAGCTGGATAATCATCGGGATGAGGATGATGACGATGATGGCGATGATGGCGATGATGACGATGATGGCGATGATGACAATGATGACGGTGATGAAGATGATGACGATGTGATGAAGTGAAATTGAAGAATTGGAAAGAGTCAAATGGTCACAAAGCCAGGGGACTTCAACGAAAACTGGAATAGGACAACATTTGAACAAACAACAAGGTATGAACTTGTTTGAAATCACAAAAAATCCGGGAGGCAGAACACACCGTCCGACACAACCACGCCTACGGGGGGAAAGAATGATTGTAACCAAACCTTGACCTTGACAAATTCATGCTTCCACTGAAAATCAATGACTGGAACCCGAGACTTGTATTATATTAGCGTCAATCCGAAACCTGTCTTCCAGGGCTCCATTTTGGAAATTATCCATACCAGTCTTCAAGGATGGAAACCATCCCGGACCCAACAAAGTTGGCTCAGATGCAATTATATATATATATCAAATTATATCTGTACAAATATTTCACAACACTAAAATAAACAATGTTTGTGATGGTCCTGTCGTCAACCATCATTTTTGGGGTTTGGTTGTTGTGAAGTCGTTTTATACTTTGACATAAATCATACAATTCTCAAGTGATCCCTGAAGATAGAAAATAGAATTTCCATAACTTACTACAGAATAATATCATACCTTCGCTGTGACCCAATGCACTATCAAGTTTGATTCAAATCATCATATTTTCGCTCTGAGATCCCAGTGGAGATGTCAAATGATTTGTCCAGTTAGCAAAAAAAAACACCAGCATAGATGGGGGGAAATAAGTAATTTTTTGTTCATTAGGGGGATAACATGTGTATGTGTATGTATAAATATAATATATTATATATATATACACACATACATACATATATTTTCTGCGGGGCGCCAAGAGATTTCACAAAGGGGTTTGTCTGAATGTTAAGTACCCCATTCCATCCATTGGTCAATCATATTGTTCCCAAATCATCAGATCACCCTGCGAACAAAATGGTAAATTCCCTGCGAATTGTTTTACCATATTCAATCCCATATTTTGATGGTTGAACTGGTTGAACCCCAGTTAAAATCCCAGATGTTCATGATAAAATCCCCGATTTTGGCGAAACATGCTAAACATATGTTAAACTCACGATTGTCATGATGAAATCCCGAAAAAAAATCATGGATTCCTAGGTTTTGACCATCAAATCTCAGGGGTTCCGGTGATAAATCCAGTGGTGATTCACCGGTTGAAAAATTTTCCCATCATCCACCCATAGAAATAGTTGATTTACCTATTAAAAATGGTGATTTACCGTTTTTTTAAAGATGGTGATTTACCCTCTGGTAAACTACTGTAACAGTCTGCGAACTGGAAAATCACCATCTTTAAAAACGGTAAATATGGTAAATTAACTATTTCTATGGGCCATTTTCAGTAGCGAAATGTTAAAATTACCAGAGGGCAATTCCGTGAATTCCAAGACGCTGGCCACAGGCCACCTTGTTGCCCCAGCAGACCACCGTGCCATCGGCCCGCAGCAGGGTGAAGGCTTGGCACAGCCGACCGCCGATGAGCTTGGCCATCCTGCGGCAAGGATGGACAATAAAAATCATCCTGTATTTGTCTATATAACAAATAATGATATGATATGATATGATGTTACGTTCTATTTGGGGTCTTGATATTTAAGTTTCGCATATTGTCAAGAACAAGGGTGAAACAAATGCCAAAACTGGGGGATTGAAACCCTCAAACCCTTGTGCTACATGCAGCCATCAACTCTCCTATGCCGCACCTCCCGTTTTCTTGAATATAGACAGAATACCTTACCTCAGGATGTTAAAAATTACACCGGCATAGACCCCAGATAGAAAAGGTTTCAGAAACGCCTTTTTTTGCCGTGCGAATTGGTTGCGACAACAGCGGAACTGCTGGTTCCCAAACGTTGGAACCAATGCGTCCCAATCTTAGAACCACGGGTTCCCCGTTCAAGAAACTGCTAGTTCCCCAATGCTTCCCAATCTTAGAAACACTGATTCCCCGTTCAAGAAACTGCTAGTTCCCAAACGTTCAAGCCAATGCTTCCCAATCTTGGAACCACGGGTTCCCAGTTCTAGGAACTAGCAACTAGCAGTTCCCAAACGTTCGAACGAATGCTTTCCAATCTTTCCCAGTTCGAAGAGCTGGTTCCCAAACGTTCGAACCAATGCTTCCCAATCTTGGAACCACGGGTTCCCAGTTCTAGGAACTAGCAACTAGCAGTTCCCAAACGTTCGAACGAATGCTTTCCAATCTTTCCCAGTTCGAAGAGCTGGTTCCCAAACGTTCGAACCAATGCTTCCCAATCTTGGAACCACGGGTTCCCAGTTCTAGGAACTAGCAACTAGCAGTTCCCAAACGTTCGAACGAATGCTTTCCAATCTTTCCCAGTTCGAAGAGCTGGTTCCCAAACTTTCAAGCCAATGCTTCCCAATCTTGGAACCACGGGTTCCCAGTTCTAGGAACTAGCAACTAGCAGTTCCCAAACGTTCGAACGAATGCTTTCCAATCTTTCCCAGTTCGAAGAGCTGGTTCCCAAACGTTCGAACCAATGCTTCCCAATCTTGGAACCACGGGTTCCCAGTTCTAGGAACTAGCAACTAGCAGTTCCCAAACGTTCGAACGAATGTTTTCCAATCTTGGGAGCACATGTTCCAGGTTCGAGGAACTGGTCGCTCCCAAACGTTGGAACCAATGCTTCCCGCCAGAACTGATTTCATCCCTATTGCATAATCCTTTGCAATGCAGTGGCTTCGCACTGTGGACAGCAGCCTGCACAGCACCTTTGCCAAACCTCGCCACCGCACTCTGGGCAGCAGCCTACACACCAGCCCCTTTCCCAGAGTTCGCCACCGCACTGTCCAGCACTGCACAGCACTCTGCACGCAGCAACCCTGCACGGTACTCTGGCCAGAAGCCTGCACAGCACTCTGCACAGCACCTTTGCCAGACATCGCCACCGCTCTGGACAGCAGCCTGCACAGCACAGCACCATGCCAGACTTCGTCCCCCCTGCAGCACCTTTGAAAATTTCTGTGAACAGCTCCCTCGCGCAGCCAGCAGGCCTGCTGCGTAGCCTTTGCCAGACCTCGCCAGCCTGCAGCACGCTGCACAGCACGTTTCCCAGACTTTGCCACCGCTGCGAACAGCAGCCAGCCACAACCTGTACAACACCTTGGACAGCACAGCACCTCTGCCAGACTTCGCCACCGCACTGTAAGCAGCAGCCTCACAGCAGGCCTGCACAGCACCCTGCACAGCACCTTTGCCAGACCTCGCCACCGCAGTCTGAACACCAGCCTGCACACCACCATGCGCAGGACCACAGCACAGCACCTTTGCCAGACTTTGCCACCGCACTCACAGCAACCTGCACAGCACCCTGCACAGCACCTTTGCCAGACTTCGCCACAAAGTCCGCCACCGAAGACCTCACCTTTGAGAAGTAAGAACCCCTATAGCTTCCAGCTATCTGGGGAATAAAAACATATTGGTATTGACCATCCCTCTGGAGCAATCCTCTCGAAAGTCAAACAGATGATTTTCGAAGGAATTGTTGCGAAGAAAATTGGCTGTCATCATTCAAGCACTCTATCTATTTGATGATATCCCCCTTGCTGTTTTAGCCGTTTTAGTGCATTAAAAAGATCCTTTTCAATGGCCAACTTGATTTACATACTCTGAAAATACGCTGAAGTGCTAGCTCGGTAAGAAGTATCCACCCCGTAAACTGTTTGCCCAGCTTTACCCTGTTTTCTTGCTTCAAATCCCAACGGGTCAATTCTTTAAGATTCGCTTCAGGATCCCAACCAATAAACCATGATAAATGTGTACATACTATGTGCTAGTAGAGAATATATATATATATTGTATTATTATATATATATATATATAGAGATATCCCAATTATAGCTGGTTCATCCACCAATTGGAGATCCACAAAAAAGAAAATCTACCATAAAATAGACCATTAATCCCCCATGTTACATATATATATATATATTTATACAGTATAATATATAGTATAATATATAGTCATCCCCAAATAGACTCATAGATAAAACAGTCAAACCCTACATTTTAATAGCCCCTTAAATTACTCTTCTATCTGCTTGGGGATGGCTATGCGACATGCCCAATCCCCACATCGACTCCGCCTTACAGTGGCGCTGATCGTCTCCCCATCGCGTAAACCAGCGTCCAGCAGGGAGCAATGACCGTTCAGCAGGGTGCCTGGCACTGCCGGGTCGTCTAGAAGGATCCCATCAAGGGTGGTTTAATTATCAAAGATCACTCTTTTACCATCAAAATATGTGGTTTTACCATCAACACTAATGGGTTTTACCATCAAAAATAGTGGTTTAGACCATAAAAACTTGGGGAGAATTGGTTCGTAAATGGAACGATATTTAGGAAAATCCACGGATGAAATCATGGCGTTTCAACCCAGTCCCTTCAACCAAGTCAGCAGGGTGCTGGTGAATAAACCAAGTGTTCCAACCTCACCTTAGATGGGTGGCTGTACGGGGTAACTTGGGACTACAGATGGAAATAAATAATATATATATATATATTATATATATATACATATATATATATACATACACACACATGGGTACATACATTTAATATCTACAATGTATATATATATACATATATATAATATTATATATATATACATATATATATATACAAATATAATCATATGTAGAGAAAGAGAGCCCGAAATTACTCCTATGAAAAAGGAATGGAATCCATGCTGACACCCAAAAGAAAGAGAGAGAGAGAGAGATAGCCGGCAGAATTGTTGACCACGCACATCCAAATTCACCAAGAACGGACCATCCAATGTCCAAAGCTGGATTTCTTCCAAACTCATTTTGCCCAGCGGACTGGCTTTACCCCCTGTGAAGCTGGCTATTTCACTTTCGCCCAAGAGTCCCAAGAGTTTCATTCTAGCCGCCCATCCCATGCCCACCTCTCGAGGAGACCAACTCATGAATCCCAAACCTTGGCGGTTTCTGCCGCTGACAGTGACGGTCGACAGGTCCGAATGTTTGATTCAAAGTTGAGAAATGATCCTTTTGGAGCTGGAACTGCTTGAACCAACAAAAAAACGCGTAGAAACTGTACAGCACCCCAACCACTTTGCCGTCAGAAATTGTTGTTTTTGACCATGTTCACCATAACCAATGATGCCAAGGTTAGTTCACCAAAACATCACCCAGCCATTACTCACCCAGCCACTCTCGTTGCGCGGTCACTTTCAACTCGTGCACCGTGCTCTCTGGCACCACCTCCAGCAGTGCTTCCTCTCCGCTGAGCAGCGTCAGGCGCAGCCGCATGGCCCATGGTGTGGCGCCGCAGGGACGCAATGGCTAAGAACCGGGAACGTGATACTGTAGCACTGTAGGGCTAGGGTACGGAAAATGTTGAAGCCCTTTTCGTCAATGCTTTGTAAACGAAAACAAGATTTGAGTCAGAATTTGTCAAAAGAAAATCTAATTGCGAACGGTAATCACTCACCGCTTTGAATGCTTTCTTTGACAAGGATGGACTATGACCAAAAAATCTGACGCTGGCAGGACGATTCTTGAGATCCTTGAGGTGTGGTTTGCGGCGCCGTCGCATTCAAACTTCGGGTGCAGGATACAGAAGGCGCAGTGGAAGGGGCTTCGCAGTTGTCCTTCATGGTTTTGCCCCTAAAGAACACCAATCAACAGCATACCGTGTTCAAGCATCATTAAAAAAAAAAAAAACAAAAGAAATCACCCATCAAACCAACAATGGGAAACATGGTAGGGTCTAACACCCATCCATCATTTTACGCCTAAACAGAAGGAAATTGTGGATGTTCATCCCCCCAAAACTAGGTTTTGACCCAGCCCCAAATCCGGTTTTTGCTAAGGAAATCACTAATTTCCCAACTCTTGAGCCTCTTGGGTGCTGGAAATCCCCCTTTTCTGGTGTCCTGGCCAAGCCCCGACTCCACCCCCACCTCTGAGTCCAACAATCGTTCCCTGGGCTGCGATGGATGCCCTAACGGAGAAGGATGGTTTTGATTCAACCAGCGAAAATCAGATTGAACCAAAGCGTTAGGCAGTCAATCTGTAGTGAACCTGTGGCCCACAGATCAGGTGTGTTGTGTATAATTCCAACAACTCCCCGACTTGCAGATTGGATAGCGATGGCAATCTGTCATTTCTGAATGACTAAATCCGAACCAAAAAAGGTTTCTTTAAAGGGGGTGTGGCAAGAAAAAAACAAAACATTGGTCCTTTTCGGTGGGCAAACATGGGAAACCAATGGTTTTGGGGTCCCCCAAGTCCTTAATCCTCGCAGAATGGAATCCACATCTTCCCTCGGCGCCTCCCCCGACACGCCCCGAATTGCCACGCTCCAAAGGCCCGAACCAAAAACAGCGCAGCGGGGATAAAGCAGCAACTGGACAGAGCAACCAATACTGTCCTGATGATCTGTTGATTTTCGAGTGGCTATGTTTTAAGGAGACCAGAAGTGTTTGCGCCTACCTTTTGAGAATTTGCTGGGTGAAACATGGAAAAACATATTGAAAAGTGTCTCAATTACTTCTTGTGGTGCTAATTCCAAAGACACTGAGTATGGCACCTGGTCAGTTTCTCAAGCTGCTACACAGTGGGGTCCCACTAAATATGTACTGAGATAAACTGGTGATCATGTAGTCTCCAGTTATATGTTGCATTTTTGTTGGCATCGCCAAAGCTGCATTGATTCAACCCCATGTGCTTCGCAGTAGGTGGTTCGTTGTCATGGTCTAGTCTCCAGTGATATCCCACTAAACATGTAATTGATAATTTGTGACAATTTTTTGGCTCATAACCCCCCGTTATATGTTGCATTTTTGTTGGCATCGCCAAAGCTGAGCATCTATTCAATTCAATTTGCCTCGCAATTGGTGGTTCGTTGTCATAGTCTAGTGTCCAGAGATATCCCACTGAGTATGTGCATGGAAAATTGGTGACAATTGTTCGGTTCATAGTCTCCATTTGTAAAAAAATGTGTGTTATTTTTGTTGGCGTCGCCAAAGCTGCACCTATTCAATTCAATTTGTTTCGCTGTTGGTTGCTTGTTGTCACGTCAAGTTGTTCAAAAATTGCTCAAACATTGGTCAAAAGTTGGTCAAGAGTTGGTCAGGCTGGTCAAACATTGGTCAAAAGTTGGTCAAAAGTTGGTCAAAAGTTGGTCAAGTTGGTCAAAAGTTGCTCAAATTTTGACCAATTTTGTCAAGTTGGTCAAAAGTTAGTCAAAAATTCACCAACTTGGTCAAGTTGGTTTTAAAAAAAATGTCAAGTTGGTCAAAAATTGGTCAAGTTGGTCAAAAATTAGTCAAGTTGGTCAAAAGTTGGTAACATTTGTCAAAAATTTACCAATTTGTCAAGCTGGTCAAGAATTGGTCAAGTTGGTGAAAAGTTGGTCAGAAATTGACCAACTTGACCAAGTTCGTCAAAAATTGGTCAAGTTGGTCAAAAATTGGCCAAGTTGGTCAAGTTGGTCAAAAGTTGGTCAAGTTGGTCAAAAGTTGGTCAAGTTGGTCAAAAATTGACCAACTTCGTCAAAAGTTGGTTGGTCGGAAATTCCATCTGACCAACTCAACCAATTCAAGGACACAAGAGATGTTTGCAGCCAAATTTAGACCATTACAAGCGTTTTTCTTGGTTTTTTTTTGAAATTTGACCAGCAAAACTATTGAGTGGTCTAAATTTGGCTGCAAACACTTCTTGTGCCCTTGAGTTGGTTGAGTTGGTCAAATTGGTTACGGGTTGGTCAAGTCGGTCAAAAGTTGGTCAAGTTGGTCAAAAATTGACCAACTTGGTCAAGCTGGTCAAAAATTGGTCGAGTTGGTCAAAAGTTGATCAAAAATTGAACAATTTGGTTAAATTGATCAAAAATCGGTCAAATTGTCAACTTGGTCAAAAGTTGGTCGAGTTGGACAAAAATGGGTCAAGTTCGTCAAAAATCGGTCAAGTTGGTCAAACATTGGTCAAGTTGGGCAAGTTGGTCTGAAACTGACAAAGTTGGTCAAGTTGGTGAAAAATTGGTCAGGAATTGGTCAAGTTGGTCAAAAGTTGGTCAAAAATTGACTAACTTGGTCAAGTTGGTACAAAAAAATAGCCAAATGGGTCAAAAATTGGTCAAGTTGGTCAAAAGTTGATCAAGTTGGTCAATTGGTCAAAAATTGACCAACTTGGTCAAGTTAGTCAAAAGTTTTGTCAAAAATTGATTAAATTGGTCAAAAGTTGGTCAAAAGTTGGTCGGAAGTTGGTCGGAAGTTAGTCAAGTTGGTCAAATGTCGGTCAGGTTTGTCAACGGCGGGTGATGAAAGTGTGAAGTGGGAGAATTGTTTGAAGAACCCATGACACCTCAAGTACCCCCGGTACAAGTGTCCAGCGCTGGGGAAGACACCATATTGTTTTTGATCACCACAAGATGGTCAGGTAATTTCAATTGAACATCACATGTGTGAACTTAAACTCGGATACTTGTAGTGAACCGTTCAATAACTTTGCTGCCTTCCTCCCATGGCAAAACTGAAGGCAACTTAGAACAACTCTCATATGAAAGAGACTCATGCTTTGAGGCATGCAGTGGGCTCAAATGGCAACATGTACCAAAACAACCCTCATATGGAAATAAAGGCTTCAGAAGTGCTTGTGCCCCACACCCCTCTGCCGTCAGTTGACAAAAAAAACATTCCAACAGGGCAATGCTACTTCTTGGAGTGCTGTTTTTTTTGTTCACCTTAAAACGATGGAGCTTGAAAATTAACATGATGATCTGGGGCCAATTTTTGTAGCCGTTTGAATAGGGAAAATGATGCCAAATACACCATGGGTTGGTTTCTTGGGTTCAACTGGTCAATTGCCTAGACCCGAAAATCGCCACCTTGAGATCTTAGAGTTGATAATTCTCCGAGGGTTGATCTGTTGATCTGGGATGAGATGGGACAAGATAGGATGAGTGTCACTGATAAGCTAAGTGTAACAAAACTTAAACACAAAACTAAACTATATAATAGTTTCAAAAACATGCAGACAAAAGAAGAAAAACGCATCATTCGTGGCAGTTGAACAGGAGGATAGCTCTGACATATCGAGGAGGGTTGCCTTCAAAGCAGCAAATTGTGGTAGGGTCAACAGCTAGAAAATCAGATTGAAGGATATGACCATGAGGTTTCCTTATTTTTTGTGATGCCTTGGTTTCATACTAGTTTTTCTCACATGGTGCACCTGCCCCACCATCATCAGCCTTGCGGATGGCGAACCAATGGTCGCGGCTTTGACCTTCAACAAAGGCAAATGCTTTGCCCTGCACATGGGGACGCTGCACCCCATGTGCAGTTCCTGGAGGGTACCTTTATTTCCGGGCGAAATAACCGAAATAGCCCATGCGAGGTCTCATATGCCAGGGCTGCAGAAGGGCTTTGAAAACTACAGTGATCCTTTGGTGCTAAACCCAATCATTGCACTGTGACACCTCAGTTCTGTTGCCTTGCCTCCCAACCAGTCACCAATGGGATAATCCGAAATTGCATCTACAGATCTGATTTCCATGTATATATATATATATTACATATGTACGTACGGACGCACGCACACATGCATGCATGGATGTATGCATGGATGGACGGATTGCATGTATGCATGGATGGATGCATGGATGTATGTATGCATGTATGTAGGTATGCGTACAGCCCATCATTTGCCTCTGTCCTTGTGGCGTCGTCGGTCAGTGAGTTCGTTCAAACTCAGCCAGGCAAATGAATTACATATGATATTCCTATCCAAACCTCCCATTATCTCAAATTAATTACGCTAGAAGAATCTCCGTTTACAAATTTCGATGTGTTCGAGGAGACAAACAAGGATGTTCCAGCCATTTTGTCCGAGACACACAGGAATGCCTCGGTGGCCTCCGAAGGGTCCTTGCAGGGAAACCCAGCATGGAATGTGCCTAGGAAGCCATGATTCGACACAATTTCCATAGGAACATTCATGAAGATCAACAAATAGTATATGTATATTATATATATATATTATCTTGATTATAGACAATTTAATACAATACAAAACAATACAATATAATATAATATGATATAATATAATATAACATCATTTAATATAGTAAAATATATTATAATATAATACAATATAATACAATATACTATAATATATTATAATACAATATATCACAGTATAATATAATACAATATATCACAGTATAATATAACATATTGTAATATAATATTATACTATATTACAAAAAAAATATTATTTAATAAAACATATAATGTAACGTAATTAAATTAAACCAGAAAAATTATTTGATAATATAATATGATATATATTGTAAAACAATATAATTTAATCTAACATCATTTAATATAATCATATAATATATTATCAACTAATTTCAGATGATATTATATTGTATATTACACTATACTATTTATTGTAAATTAAATATCAAATAGTTTTTATATATATTATGTAAAAACTATATTTCAAATGAAGTATTAATTCTGCAAATCATATCATATATTTTAACTTTCCATATTGTATTGTAACATGTTGTATTAAAAGACTTTTTTCTATTTTATATTATATATACTATATTGTATTGAATAAATACGATATACTGTATAGTAAATCATTTCTATCTTATTATATATTATTCTATTCTCATTGAATATTAAATATATATATATGCATTGTGTATATTATGTGTCTATATATATATATATGTATATCTATCTCTCTCTGATCTGTAAATTACATAAATAAAAAAGACTATATACAATAGAGAATATTGAAAAAGGAAAATATAATATACTATAACATAAAAGAATATATAGTTAAATACTGAATAAAACATGAAAATATAGCAATTAATACCTATAGATAATATATACTATAATTTTGAAAAAAGATAAAAAGAGAAAAGAAGATTTAATTCTATAAATTTTAATCAAATATTATCTCTTATAATTTACTTTAAAAAAAACATGAATTCATCATGTAGGTATCAATCATATTATTATATTTTTCGCTAAATAGATTATGTTACATCATATCTATATATATATATACATATATATATATATTACATATTTGAAATAATATTGTATTGAATATTTTATTTTATTTCATTACGTTAAAATAAAATATTCATTTTTATATTAAACTGTATTCTATGACATGAAAATATATATTATATTTTGATAAATATCTACTTGATATTATTTTGAATTATATTAAATCATGTATTTTACTATCCTACTGTTATTTTATGTCATTACCGTGTCAAATTAAATTAAATGATCTTAACATATATGATATATTATGCTGAATATTTTCTATTATTTTGTATTTTCGAATTTAAATTATATTATGTATTAAATGATATATTAATATTTAATCAAAATATTATAAAGTATATAATGAAATATATTTTTTCTTGCTGTCGCACTTCACGAGCATGAAATCAAATGACAGAACAACGCACACGCTCAGCTCTTCGTTTTTGATCTCGGGGCGATCCAACGAGTCTGATTGTCTGCGCCTCGCGTCCCGAACGGTCGGGCAAGCAATCGGAGCTGCACAAAATGTCACAAGTAAGGTTCAAAGTCGGAGGTACTGACATCACCAATTGTAATGTGCTACCTTGACCTAGGTGGGTTCTGGATAGGGTAGGTTTTTTCAAGAGTTATATTGAGAGATTTTGAGTTATAAAGAGTTTTAAAATGAGAAAACATGGGAAAACATGGGAAAACATGGGAAAATATGAGAAAACATGGGAAAAAGAGAAATTTTGAGAAAAAAAGTTTTGAATAAGAAGACTTAATCGAACAAGATCACGTCACCCACATGTTTGTTTTCTTTTCAAGTCAACTGTTTGCAGCTACAGTTTTGTTTTGCCACATTTTGTTTGCAGAGACTTTATGTTATTTAAAACTATATATTCATATGATATCATATGATATGAATTGCATGAAATTGAAATATTTGATATCCTCTGGTTGATTATCCCATATGCATATGCAAAATTAACAAATCCCCAATACAAACATGGCATGGTTTATGTACAAATTCAAATTTATGTCCTAACAAGTATAATATATAAGTAGAAAGTGGTGACATGTGTCAACAACATATTGTACCTTAATTTCGTTTGTTTCCCTCTTACACCGTCTTGCCCCGCCGCTGCTTCATTGTGGACTTGAACAACATCTCTTCGACACAGGTGCTACTGGCTTGTTTTGTGCCTGAGGAGTTGCTTAGTCAGTTGTAACAACCATGTTTTTTTTAAAAAAAAATATTGTACATATTTTCAAAAATAAGGTGTTTTATTTCATTCCTCATTCATGTCATTGACATCTCTGGCAGTAGCAAATCATGTTTTTGACATCCCTGGCCGATCAATGCAGACATTTGTCCCAAGCTGCCATAGACTTTTTTTTGGTTTCATCTGTGGTCATTTGTCATGGCTAGACATGGGGACCGCATTCGTATGGTTGAGTCGCAAGTGGCGACGCCGTTGGTCTTTGAGTACTTGTGTGGCTTGGGTGACACCGGTATCCGGTTTGTAACGGAGGCATTGCACCGCCCAGTTCCAGATCCACGCAATGATATGCGTCAGTTACTTGTTGATAAACTAGAACTGTATATTTTGATGGTTGAAATTCAAAGTGGATGTGTTAAATAATTGTTTTGCCAACTGTTTTTGTATTGGTGTTTTTTTATTTATGGGGATGCCATTGATGGCAACCACTTGACAACCAAGGGGGTTACAGTTGGCGATACAATTGTCCAACAACTATCCAGCAGTGCCAGAAGTCCACAGGGAGTCACTTGTTTTTGAGGTCAGCATTTTCCTTTTTATTGTTGAACCAAAAAATAAAATAGTTGCACGATGTTACTTTCATGTTGACAGTTGGGTCAAATTCTTTGGAAGAGAGATTTGGTGAGGTTTCATTCGAATAGAATGTCATTGTTTCATTCAATTTTAAGACTTGGTGGAAAACTGTCATTAAGGACATATGATGAAGGCGCCTTTGCCATCAATTGTGACTCATGTGCCGACAACCCGTGTCTGAAGTGACTTGTTGTCCTTTGACATGAGTATATTTTTCTAGTCTGTTCTTGAAAGGTTTGGATTTTTATAAGTGGTGCATCCATAGCTTGGATCCACACATGATTCTTGAAATATTCCAGTACATGTGTTGGTTCTCATTTGTGATTTTGCTTTGCACCCTAAGGAGTGCACAGCTCTACCTGCTCCATGAGGCGATTGAGTGGGCCAATCGGAACCCTCGGCGTCGCCGCACGTCGCTGGAGCGTCATGTGTCGTGGCTCGATGAGAACGTGCCTGCTCAGGTCACAGTTGTCCCCTACTGTGGAAGGCTCTTCAATGTACAATTGTCCTTCAACCAGGATCACACATTTGTTGTCATCGATGGTGCCTTCCCTCTTCAATAGCACTTTATTTTGGACACATGACATGTTTTTGTGTTTTGGTTTTTGAACAGAAATTACTTTTTGAAGTCCCAGTGGCAACACTTTCCATTTCTCAGCATGGCCTGCGCTCAGGACAAATCTGTGTTGAGGCGTGGGGGATCTACTTGAGGCCTACGGAGCTTGATGCTGTGATTCCGGCCATTCCACCCTCGCCTCCGATACATGTGTACCGTTAGTTCGTGATAACATATGTCCAACGTTGGTTGAGCATAAGGCTTGACTTGAACAAAGGCAGCTCGAGACATTTGTCCACAGTTTGACACAATGGCACATATATCCAATTTTATTTGATGATGACATGTGTTCATTTTGCAAAGAGCGGTAGTCAAATAAACAAGTTTTACATGTCAAAAAAGAATTTGTGTCTTTTTCTGCTTTCAGAGTGTGCTCATGTGTCATGTGTGACAACAATAAGTGCTTCTTCTTGAAGCTTGGAAGCTTGGGAGTGAAGGGGAACTTTAAAACATGAGCCTTTCAGAAGTGCAGCAATTGTCTGAGTTTCTTTCTTAATGCATACTGGGCATACTGGAAAACATCAATTCAGGGCCGACTGTCCTGACACAATTTCTAGGGGTTGGCAAGTTTGTCTTTGAATTTGCACATGTCAAGAAGGGGGGCGGGGCGGAACATAAAATGAAACTTGACTGGTCAAGTGTCAGTTACCCATACCCTCGCAGCATTCATCCATACCCCCAATCCTGGCATACACATGTGAGTGCACTTAGCTTGACGTTTGCCAGGTGCTCTTTGGGATCTTTGGATGCGTGGGGCAGTGCAGACCTCAAGTGTGGACACTTGTTCTTCATGTGTCAGTAGTAGGTTTCTGTAATGATTGTGTTATGTGGTTTCTCATGTTAGATCCGTTTGATTCATGTAGATTTTGTGAGTGACTACAAGCACTCTTCACCTCTTCACTGCCTTGTTTGACACCAGTTATCATGGTCCTCACTTGTTATACAAACATATTCTTGCAGCACTTGTTATGTCCTGCGTTATCTTTGTGGCCCAGGCGCAGTTCACCACAAATCATTTGTCCCCAGATCATTTGTTACATTTGTCAGCTGTGTCTCATGGCGACAGTTGATCTTCTTTCCAAGGGGGACACGCAGAAGGGTTTGGAAAAGGTGACGGGGACAAGTGTCATGGATGTCCTCAAGTGGCGCACAGGTGAGTACAGATGTCTTGTCAGTGATGCTGAGCCGCTGCCTGTCCCTGGTCTGATGTTCGTCAGTGACAATATTTCATTTTTTTCATTTAGCACATGCTGCATCTAAGACAAGAATTTTGTTTTTGTGGATGCCCAATGTCGAAACTCATATGTCAGTAGATTCCCCACAATATCATTGTAGAGTTCAATTTGTTTCTGAACTCTTGTCATCAGGATGGACCATGGAATATTACCATCACTATGCGTGGCCCGAACAAATCTGTACAAGTGTTTGGCACTCTTGAGGGCAAGGGTAAGAGGAAGACTTGCCCCTCGTTCCAGTCGCCGTGCAAGTCGCTCAGAAGGTCGAATGCGTTTCTTGAGGAGAAGGGTGCAGATGTGTCAGAGCCAGTGGGGTCTCAGAATTCTCCAGTTCCTGGTGGTCACATGTGTCATGGTGAGTGGGTTACAGATTCCCAGGTTGAGCCACCTGATGATTTCTGTTGTCATGATGGTGATGATGAGATTCCTCAAACTGTACCTCAATATGGTGATGATTGGGATGACACTCAAGTGGTGGAAGATGATTGCGTCTAATGTCCTTTTGTATATTGCACATATGTACTTTGCTATGTGCTGTGACTGTGTCAAATGTCACTGAAAATGGTGATATTTTTGTTAGACACATGTCATGTTGCACCAATGGTGCCAAGTTAATTATGCCTAGTTTGTCTGTGTGTGGTCGATAGTAGCGACAGACTGTGAGGCATGAGCAATTGTCAGGGGATCAGATGGAGAAAAAAACAGGACGAAGCAAAGACACACTTGTGATTCAATGTTGTTCCGAACTTTTGTCTGACTATGCACTTGATGTCAAGATCTTTCAGCAGTTTTATTTTATATATGTCGCACATGTTTAAGTTCCTGCTGGCCAAGGTGTGGAACTATTTGGAGATGTGGAGAGCTCAGTCAAGAATCCAGTGAATGATGATGTTTAGTTACGTGTTACTTGTGTCATTTCTCATTCACTGATTCACTGGGTCTGAACTTGTATCAAACTTATTCTTGTGCCCAGGCTCTTACCAATGAGGTGTGGTCTTATGAGACTTGTGACTGTGACATGTGTCCACAAGCTTATGGCATTTATTTTAGTTAGATATTGGCTACTGCTGTTCAATATGACATATCCAAGTAGCTCCATAGTTTAATAAATGGTTTCCACTTTGTTCCATACAGTTCTTTCGGAATCTGCTGCCAGGCTGATCAAGGTCTATACATTGTCTTCTCTGCCAGTTCTTGGTTAGTGGTGCCAAGCTCAAGTCGGATCACCAATCTGGGACATGATGATTAGTTAATACAACAGCTCACTGAACTAGCAAAGTGAAGACTTTAATTTGTTCAGAGAGTCTTTCATTGAAGTGTTTGATGCATGAGACATCTGACATTGACAATGTTTGCCATTTTCCGACTCAGACGACATATATGTCAAGCAAACATTTCTTCGGAGTAAATGCATACATGTGGACAATATAAGGTTATAATGAAAAATGATGACAAGTAAAGATATAATTCTAATGACTGAAAAATGATGACGCATTGTCGATCGACTCACTCACTTTCACAGCTACTTTCACAGCTACTGTGGATTTGTCACAGTTGTCACATTTGCCTTCGTATGTCCTCGGGCAATAGTGCGGCTCTGGAGCACCTGGCACTATCTGATTCAGAGCGAGAGGCTCTTGAAGGGCATCGGACTCTTGTCTTAACCTCAAGTCAAGCCTTGCCAGATTGTGCACTGAACTGTTCAAGTTTCTTTCTAAATGACACACTGTTTGCAGTTGCTACATTGTCACTGATGAGAAGTTTACAGTTTACATGTGTCAATTCTGCATTGATCAGATCTTGATTCAGGAAAGCCCAGCAAGTGCCATGTCTGCTTTTATGATTTTGTCTTGCCTTCTTGTTTATTGTCACTGTTCAAATGTGATGAGCTGGTGATGAGCTGCTGCATTGTTGAATGCTGTGCTTCTCTGGATCAGGCCATCTACTTGCTCTCGCTGCTGAGCCCGGCCCGGGCCACGGAGATTTGTGGACAACTGTCGGAAGAGAAGAAGGGCGATGTCACGAGCTGGAGCCTCACATCAAGCTGGCGGCACGTCAAAAGGACAGGTTCTCAGATCTGCCTTTCACTTTCAGAAAAAATCATAGCTGTCACATTTGTCTTGAATAATGCCTTTTCCTGTGATTGAGGGCACTGAAAGTGTCTGACTTGTTGTGATTAAGGCTCCAGATCCATCATGGGTTCCCCGATCATCTTCCGTGGAAAAACCCTGGATGAGATCAGAACAGTAACTTGGCAGCATATTTATCTAAAACATTCAGACGTTCAAAGTATCTATAGGGAGTGCATGGTCTGTTTCAATTCTGATGGATCACCTGTTGTTTCCCTTCTGTCTGACTTGATTCGGTCGCTGGCTGAGATTGTCCGCGATGCCGCTGAAACAAGTGTCCTGCCGGACTGCATCGGACAACTGTCCTCCCGGTACCACCGGGGCAAGATTCTGCAGTGGCCTATGAAAGTGGTCATTGCGGGATACGGCCAGGGCAAGAAATGGCAGAACATGCGTGAGGACTGATTGATGTTGCTGTGCATGACTGCTTTTTGCATGTTGTGTTGGTTTGCCTTGAGGAAACTGATTGGTACTTCTTGCCTTTTTTGTTTAACTGTTTGATATGCATGATAGCCTCTTTCCTGCAGGAATATGTGTCGGACCATTGGATGAAGAACGTTGGAGACATGTGTCAGTTCATGTCCCCGAACGAGTGGCACCGGGTTGACCTGGGCATGGCAGTGGAGTCCCTTGGCTGTACTATTCCATTGCCCCATGTGTTTGGCTTGTAAAATTATCTTCAAGTCATGCAGGAATGTTGGGCAAGTTTGAATTCAAAATCTTGACTTCATTAAGGCGAGCTCCAGGACCCTTCCGAAATGCACATTTGTCTGGCTGGCATGAAGCTATCCAGCGACAGGTGTGGTCATGTTCTGAAATGTGTCTGAATCTGTGTCATGTTCTGGTTTGATGAGTCTGGAATTGAAGTTTCAGTGCATTCTTGTATATATACTTATTGATTGCAGGTGATGGAGCATCCTGACTTCATGGAGACCATGGACTGGATCCTGGAAAGTCCTGCACCTCTGGTGAGGAAACCTGTTTGCTGATTTGTTTTTTATGTGAAAAATGACAAAGTGGGTTTGACACATGTTACATAGTCAACTATTGACATATGTCCTGCAGGATCTCATGCACAGCTGGCTGGCACCGTACAATTGTCTGCGCCATGACCTTGTACGGCATTTTGATTGCAACTTGGCTTGAAATACTTGTCTTGATTGAGATTGCTGCTGATGTCTTTCAATTCAGCTATTCATTTCTTTTCAACCTAAGGCCATCGGGTGCCAGCCTGTGCTCTGCATCCAGTCCACGAGCACAGATTGGAAACAAGACGTGCACATGTGTCATTCCTATATGAAGGGAGAAATGTCCTGGGTTGACACAATGTCTCAGTTGCTGTCCACGACCGACGTGCAGTTTAACGACTTTAAGAGGCATACAGCTGAATACATTAACCGCTACATATGTCAATTCAAAAGCGGCTACTTCGAAGGGTTTTCTGGCTGCATTAGATTCATTTTCACACTGTGCTCAAATCTGAATTTGACTTCACTGTTGGAGAAAATTAGCTTAAGTACCCTTCAAATGGAACAAACAGTTGTGTAATGATTGACATTTTGCATAACCCATGTCATGTTGCCCAGGTTTGACCACTTGGTCCCCTACATCGAGGAAGTCAGAAGTGGTACAACTGTCGGACCAGCCCCCAAGGCTAGAGATTTGTCATTGCTGTTACTGTGAAACTAACTTAAGGCTGCAAATGCAGTTGTATTGTTGTGTTGAGCAAGTCTTGCAAACTGATGTGAATAGCATCTGAATGTTTGATGTGTCTGAGCTGGATGTTGCTGACATATGTCTCACAATTGTCACTTTGTCCACTTGCAGGCCATGCCCAAGGCCAAGGTGAAGGCAATGCCCAAGAACAAGACGGGGACAGAGTTCTTGGGGGCCAGTGCGAAGGCTGCCTCGTCATCAAGAAGGACACATGTCAACACCTCGGCCTTTGAGGAGGATGATGAAGAGTGTACAATTGTCGGAGGAGGTTGGGGATGCATGGAGGTGGATGATGATGGTGATGATGGTGATGATGGGGATGATGGTAATGATGGGGATGATAGTGATGATGGGGATGATGGGGATGATGGTGATGATGGGATGATGGTGGATGATGACTTCATCCCTTTCTTGTCATCCCCTTCACCTCCAATGGCTGCAGGTGGAGCCAGCCGTGCGAGATCGAAGAGCGTGTCCTGGCGAAAGAAGCGACAAGTGTCGCCTCCTCCCCCCCGGGGGTGCCCCCCCCGTGGCGCAAGGGGCCGGGCAAGAGACATGTGTCGTCAGAGGAGGAGGACTATGTGGAGGTGATTGAGGATGAGGAGGAGGAGGATGAGCCACATTTGTCCGGAGAGCAGCTGGAGATCCCACAATTCGACATTCCAGATGAAGTGATGTAGCTTGGCTTTCGACTTTAATGACTGTACTAATTCATTTGACATGTGTTTCAGAACTTGTGTCTATCACTCCTGGCACTTGTGACTTATCTAAGGAATGAGATCATGGAGGACCATGGGATCTACAATAGCACCATCGGATTGTTCTGGAACCTTCAAGATTTCGAGCTTGGAAGAGTTCGCATGGTGAAGCTGCTGCTACTGGTTGTGCACAAATGTTTCATATGTCCAAATGTTTCATATGTCCAAATTGAGCTTTCCTGTGTATATGCTGATGGCTCGTGTGTCTCAGGTTCAAGCTGCTCTTTCGGAACCCTCGTTTTCGACGTTCCAATCAGCGCTACTTCGCGTCGAATTTGGGTACCTTGCCTCATTTAATTATATTTGTATTTTGCTCTTTTGCATTTTGAACATGTGTCTTCTCATTCATCAGAATCCTTGTGTTGCATGATTTGATTGCTGCAGTTTGGTGTGCTTGTCTGCTTTGACACTCGAACTAAGACAACTGTCTGAGAGAGCTGAGACAATTGGAGCTAGTTTCCCGGTAGGAACATTTATCAATATCTATCAAGGGATTACATTTGTCAACATTTGTCTGACATTGTTTGATCAAACCAGCAATGTGTCTTAATGTGCAAGATGTTCAATATAATATATATATTATTATTATTATATAAATTTAAGTAATATATATCGATAAGGATAAGAATATGTATGTCCAAATTTAATCCTCCAGGCACACACAGTTGAAAATTTGTTTGGTTCATGGTGGTCAAGACACATTGCTGGATGGGTCATTTTGCTGTCACTTTGCATCATAAGTGACATGCCGCTTCCCAAACTGCATAGCACTGCGTGCAATGGGAAAAAAAAAAGGTCTCTTTGGAGCTCTCTGTGAGTCAATGATTCCGTGACATGTGTCAATTGTCCATTGTAGACTTGTGTAATTAACCACCTTGACGTGTGCATCAATTTTATCCCAAGGTGCTTTACTTGTGGCAATAGTGCTCAGGACTCAGCGACATAACATGGAAGTACAAAATCCTTGAGTGAAGAGTTTGTACTCAATAAATCTGATCTCAAGAAAATATTCAAAATGCAGTGTATAATATAAAGCAAACACAGAATCGTCATATATTACATCTATATTATCATTGCTCCTGTGGTGCACTGAGGTCTGCAGTCGCTGACAGAGAAGCGTTGCTCTTAACAAAGTTGATTGCTCCATATTGTCATTGATCTGAGCACCATATCTCATGGATGTTTGCCACATGAAACATGTGTCACACTTGTTTGACTTACTGCATTGTTCACTCAAGGTGATGAGTGGTGCATGGTGTGCCACAACAATGTGACCATCTTAGCACTTTGCTGCTTTAACGTCTACATTGTTTGAGTCACTATTCTTTAAACAGCCTTGTGCAAGTTTGCCAGCTGTCTTGTTTATCTTTCAAAATCTCTGTGATTGAATCTGTGGCATGAGGGGGTGATGGGAAAGTCCAGAGCTGTGGCACATTTCAGGGTTGAGACTCTCACTTCCAGCATTTACTGCACCTTTGTCAATGCACTGGTGTGATACTGGTGAGACACATGTCCAAGATTTACCACAGGCTATGGATGCTGTTTCCTTTCTCAGGACCAATCAAATGCTGCGACATAAGTGCCAATAATCACAAACTGTTCACCTAGTGAGAACATGTGTCAGACCAAGTGCAAGAGTTACATATGTTCAGCTCAAATGCCCCTGAAATCAACATAGCTTAGGCGCAAACATACAACCCTTCCTTGCTGAACCCTTCAGTTCGCAGGGGTTGTGTGTTTGCGCCTAAGCTATGTTGATTTCAGGGGCATTTGAGCTGAACATATGTAACTCTTGCACTTGGTCTGACACATGTTCTCACTAGGTGAACAGTTTGTGATTATTGGCACTTATGATCGTGGACTTGGGGCACATCGGTCCAAACCTTAGTATATTGCAAAATCACATTCATGAGACATGTGTTCAATTCAATGTCTCAGTGCATGATGTGTACTCTGCAATCCTTCATTCCACCTGTGGACACATGTCAAAGTGACTAGGATGATGCAGTTGCACATACGTTGGTTGATATAAACATGGTCATCCATCATAAAACTGGATTTGTAAAAGTTTTCCAGTCCTGATACAATATAGAGCTAGACTCACAGCAAACATTATAAGTGAAGCACAATGGAACTGTCACAGGTGTCTTCTCTTCATGGTGCAGTGGCGTCAACTGTCAAGGCGTGGCAGCAACTGCAACACCACCAGCAAGTATGATACTGACTGCATGTGAGATCAACCATTGTCACAACAGATGCCTGCAATCCCATGGGGCAGCAAGTCGAACCTAGAAAATAAAACTAAAAAAAAACTGGCTAGAATTTTCTCAAAATTTCTCAAAATTTCTCAAAATCTCTCAAAATCTCTCAAAATCTCTCAAAATCAGAGGCATGGGAACCATTGTAATTGAAAAGTAGTATTGCTGGGTGAAGTGAAAATTTCTCAAAATTTCTCAAAATCTCTCAAAATCTCTCAAAATCTCTCAAAATTTCTCAAAATCTCTCAAAACACTAGTAAAAAAAATATAGAATGCAAAAAAAAAACGATGGACAACCATTGGACACTTGTGCTGATTTGTGGGGTATGTGCAGCGATCTCGGTCAATTCAAGTGTCCTCTTTTGTGCTGATTTGTCATCTGTACTGAGCCATGCCAATGTCAGCATCGAAGCGTCAGAGGGTTCAGCAGCAGCAAATGATGATGAACCCTTTGATGATGATGTTGCCCCAAATGGCACAGATGGCAATGCAGCAACCAGCTCTTGATGAGGAATCGGGGGATGAAAGGGAGGTGAAGGAAGAGAAGAAAGAGGAGGAGAAGCAAGAGGAGCGTCGTGCACTACCAGAGAGGGGACAGATGATTGGGTCAGGTGTCCAGGACAAGATTTCCTCTTCAGTGACCTTTTTGCGTCAAACACCTCGGTGTCGTTTGTCAGAGGGATTGGAATGGCTTTGCAAAGACTTGGACCCTAGCATGACTCATGCCTTGAGCCAGACTGGTCTGCTGGCCCTTGTGTACATGTGTACCCGGTTGAACCCTACAACTCGAATCAATGATCTTCGTGCCATGGTGTGTATCTTATAGTGTATTTTTGGTAGTGTGGTAGTATAATGATAATGCTTTTATTATGTTAATGTGAATCTATGCATTTACTGATAGAGTAAGTCAGTTTCCCGACCGACTCAGGTGTGGTGACATACACAGATCTCTTCAACTGCTGGATTCGGGCGATGAACCGGGTGAAGGTCTCCTGTGGCCAAGCACACATTGAGACAATTGTGAGCAAGTTACCTTTGTCTCCATGTGATGATGCTGTCCTGCAGCAAGCCTATCCACATGGCTGGGACACTCGAAATGAATTTGAACATATTTTATGTGTTTTGATGTTTTGGTTTCACATTACATGGCTGAGTGAAAAAATCATATTGGGATATGAGCTGTTCTGCATGTTGCACTGATCAGGACAATTCGTGGATGAAGGCCAAGAAGAAGCGCTCTGTGGCAGAGGTGTCCGCAGGGAATGGTGATGTTGGTCAGATGCTTGGGCTTGCACCACCTCAAGACAGCCCTGTGCAGCCCCCAGAGCTGGTACAAGCTGATGGGACATCTGTCACTGTCCAGCCAGCAACTGCAGTGGCCCCTGTGACACATGTGCAGCCTGCTGCGACAGTCCAGCCAGCAACTGCAGTGGCCCCAGTGACACATGTCCACCCTGCTGCGACAGTCCAGCCAGCAACTGCAGTGGCCCCAGTGACACATGTCCACCCTGCTGCGACAGTCCAGCCAGCAACTGCAGTGGCCCCAGTGACACAGCCAGCAACTGCAGTGGCCCCTGTGACACATGTGCAGCCTGTTGCGACATTTGTGCAGCAAGTTGTGCCACATGGTGGGACTCCTGACACTCCAGCACCTCCTTCCACTCCTGCTCGAGCTTATCGTCGTGCTCCTGGAACACCTGTCCCTGCTGCTCAGTCAAAGGCTGCTGCCCGCCCACCTCCACGTGAAGATGCCACGTCTGATGATGAGAGTGACAACAGCCTGTCGTCAGATGTGGAAGCACATGTGTCGGAGCCTGTCGAAGAGGAGCCAGATCCATGCCCCATCTGCTTGGAGAAGATCCAAGTGGGAGAGTCGGTGACAGCCCTGCCTTGTGCACATGTGTGTCACAATGAGTGCCTGTCAAAGTGGAGGGCCTCACGTCCGGGCGGCATCCCTCTGCACCACTGCCCGATGAGGTGTGAGAGGACCTGGCAGTCGGAGATGGAACATGTGCCGTCTGAGTGGGAGCTTGTGGAGGCCGAAGGTGAGACTGCTATGGAGACTGAGATCGAGCAGATTTTTGGCTGAGGTCATCTGTTTTGGCTGAGGTCATCTGTTCAGTTCCTTGTGTCGTGTGTCATTGGCATCATGGTCTGACATATGTCCTGAGGGGAAGTCATTTGTGCTGCATGTTTCTGTGGTGCTGTGGGTTGCATATTGTGGTCATCTGTCTAAGTGAATGATGATGGCATAGTTGCTATGTTTCCTTTGTTTGTGTGAACAAGCACATGATGTTTTATTGTTTATATAATTTTGTTTTGTGACATTTGTGCAGTTGACCGCAATATCTCGTACTATAGGGGAGGCACCCTGTTCGAAGCACCAGCAGCTGACATGCCTTCAGGCAATCTTAAATTAGGAGAGCTTGGCTTCACTGCGAAGAGTTGAAAACATTGGATCACTTGAATTGTGAAATCAGCCTGCTTTGTGAGTGTGGCAGCACAAGTCAAGTTATTGTCATGTAATAATGTTGATTCTTATTATTGTTGCTGACAGGCTGATGGCGAGCAGCTCCACTATATCAGCAAGTTTGATTCTGAGAATTATGCATTTCCTTTGATGCAATGGCATGCACTTCAGTTGAATCAAAGGAAGTCAATTAGTCTGCAATTGTGTTGATGTATGTCTATGGTGTTCTTGTAGCTGAATTGTGGTTCAGGAGTTTTGTTTCTGTTGTCTCATTTGTCCCCTGTGCTCTGCTACTATGGTGCGGGATGATGCAAGACTCATGGTCTTCAACAACCTTCAGCTGCCAAGCACTGTGGGGTATGTTGACAACACTGATGCTAATCGCATTCACTGGGATATAGCGTACTTCTATGACATCATCCGGGAAAAGGGGCATGAGAAGAGAGGTTCCTACAAGTTCTACCGAGAGCTTCTTGGGACGGTAACAAACAAAGCTTTTGCTTTGAATGATGTGAGTTTGAGGACAGCTGTCGCCAGGTAGGGGTTTCTGAAATGTTGATTCAAAAATCTTATTTATTAGTAAGAACCTATCATTTAAAATTAGCTGGATACACTTTCAATATTTTGTGTTCATGCCGGAGTGAAGTGTTTGTTGGATTTTGGTGATGCCAAACCAATCAGCCTTGCTTGGAGGCCAGGCCTACTGGACCGAAATCTCTGCACTTCTTTGGCACTGGTGATCTGCCTGTTTACATTTGTCAACAGAGCTCGGGAGGAGGCCAAAGCTCAATTCCTGTTGTCCTACTTGAAGGCAGTTGGCTTCATGGTGATGCCTTGGGTGAGTGCTGTTGCTGGAGTGCAGGTGAGGTTCCCAGCGAATCGAGGTGAAACTTTGTTGGTGACTTCTTCTGGGAATCTTGCATTGGCTGCTTTTCTTCGCAGTGTCCATAGAGGAATTACTACAGCTTGGTCTCAGGAGTGGCATGCTATGTTCAATGCTGGACATTTGTCATCTGATTGGCAAGAGGAGGTACATGTTGTCGATATTATCATTTTTGTTGCTATTTTGGAACGCTTTAGACGCTCCAGGCAGAAAGCGGTTCTGGGACAAATGTCAATACAGCTGCTCCAGGATTTTAAAGATTTGATGGCGACATTTGTGTCAACTGCAATGGATCAGTTTTTGCTGCACATGTATACCCCAGAACAACCACATCAAGCACAACAAGCTGCTCCTGCCAGAAAATTTAAGAAACTAGCCATGTTACTTCAGCTAGTTGTTTTGATCAAATTTTGGCTTCACTTTCTTTATGTTGGGTTTATTTAGATGAACCAATTACAATCTACTCTTGTCACAAGTGTCATCCACCAGGAAACGTCGAAGTGGACCGACAAAAACTCATGAGTCACATGTGTTGGTGCACCCAGACTCAATATGGACCATGCTGGAAGCAGCTCGGGAAAAGAACTGCAGCTTGTCAGTTGTCGCCAAGTTGCGCAGTGATGAAGTTCAAGGAGGTGCACACGCATCTTCTGTTGAGTACTGGAACCGCAAAGTGCTGGGAATTTATTTCGGGAAGGTCAAAACTGGGTTCCTGAATATTCCACACATCAACATGGTGACTGATGCTTCGACTCACAGTCAAAAAGAAACAATTGTCAGCATATGTTACTCTCACGAGATGGACAGTTGTGCTCTTTGCCCGATTCAACATGTCTCTAGATCCAAAGTCATTGCCCCACTTGAGTTTGATCTGGAGCCGGAAATCGAGATTCTGGCCGCCACACGCAAAGTTGAACGTTTGGCTGCCTACAGGTTTCTAGCTGCTCTTTCACATCAGCTGTGGCACATTTCACGGGGGCGACTCTCACTTCCAGCATTTACTCCACCTTTGTCAATGTACTTGTCTCCGCTGAGTCCAGACAAGAAGAGGATTGTCCAAGGCAACCAGGTCTTGATCAAGGATGTCCATACTGGTGAGACACATGTCCAAGATTTGTCAAAGGCTATGGATATACCCATCCTCACTGTCTCGATTGATCAGGGCGGTGTAGGTGCTGTTTCTTAGCAGCAATATCAAATGGGAAGGTTTCATAAAAGTATGAATTTATGACACATGACATGTGGCCATTCATTGTATATTATATGTAAATGCAGAATACATGTATATTGTTTTAATACGTTTGTATGGTTATTTTCCCCTTGACCTGTTTCTTTGGTGCAACATTGTGGCCCAGGCAGGCTTGGCCTACTTGCAACACTGCAATCTGCTTGCACACTGTCACTGTGATAAAGTTCACAGACTGATTCGAGATCTGAAACTGTCCAATGGCTGTGACCCGAAGTTCAACGAGGCTGTATTAGCCACAACATATGCCTGGTCAGTCAACTATAAGCCACATGGCTCTGGGGCTTTTGGAGACGAAAAGTATGATCTCCTGGCCAACTTCTTTGATACATGTGTCATGGAGGACTCACTCAAGGCAAATCTTATCATATTAGTTTTATGTTTTTTTAACACCATTCAAAAATCATCCAACGTAAAACTCGTAGCTGATGATGTTGTGCAAAAACTTTTGGAGCAGGACTCGGAGCACTTCCAGCGGTACAAGTGTCTCATGGCTCTGGACTTTGAAGATGATTTTGGCAGGACACCAACAGATGAAGAAATGTGGAATCACATGTCAGAGTTGCCATCCTTTCTAGCCAAAAAGGGCTTACCAAAACCAGGCAGGTGGTTCGCCTGGCATGAGTGTGCACACCAACAGCTCAAAGAGTTTTTTGCCACACGTTGCCTTCTGCACTGGTACTTTGAAGATGAGGGGCTGCCAGCCCCTGAAGAAGTAAATACAAAATTTCAAAAGTGCAAAGGGGATCTGGGGGGCTTGAAACTGCTACATCGAGCTTTGACATATGTCAACCATGAGACTGCATGTATCATGCTCTTGGTCAGCCGACCTTGCTGGACCTGGTATACGGAACAAATCTCTGAGATCAAAACCCCCCAGGAAGGAGTTGAGCAACTCATGACGTGGGCTTTGTCTTGGTACAAAGATGATCACTTGCTGGCCATTGTGAAAACTCTGTATGATTGGCGGTCTCTGAAGAAGTTGGTGTACTACCAAGTGCACCAAGGCAGAACTGATGATGATGACCTAGCAGCAACTGTGTTCAAATATGCGTCAAATGTCCTGTCAAGAAGATTATGGACAATGTCAAGGTATGGCACAGCTCCTGAGTGCTTTGTGGGACTTGTCTCGTCATGTGTCGATCATCGCCAGGAAGCCATGCGTGTGATGAGGAGAGACTGGCGGCTTCTCAATCTGGCGGAACAGTCGGACAAATGTGCTAAACTTGTCCCTGACTTGCAATTCTTGTTCAGCGCCCCTGTCAGGCTATCGTGTGCTCTTTTTGAGCAGAGTGGCTGGGACGAAACAAGTGTCCCTGGAACATTTGTCTTGAAGGGTGTCTTGACTGTCTTGCCCGACAACAAGATCGTCGAAGATTGTCATCAAGCGGTGAGAGTGGAGGCAAAGAGTCACCCGAACCAAAAGATGACCGTGCCACGTGTGCAGTCATGTGTCATGAACAGCAATGTCTTCAGTTCCAGAAAGCTATTCCATGTGGGAAAGTTGACTAAAGAGGAATTCGTCCAGAAATGGGGCAAGCGACAGACTGCTGATGAGCAGTATGGTCGCAAGATCTTTTCTAGCCGCTATCATCGTCTTCCCAAATCTTTCAGCAACATCATGAAGAAGAAATCATGGACAAGTGTCAATGAGGAACAGTACGGGAAATCATATGCTGCATGGGAGTGGATTCGATTTTACACTGAACATACTTTAGCGGAGACAAATGTCAAAGTTGACGACACTTGACTTGGATTTTGATTGAGCATCTTTTGCTTGCTGGCATTGTTTCCTCAATTCTCAAATAGACTTACTTAAAAATATTCTTTTCTTTGATCAGTTTGGGCTGCACTTGCAGGATGGTCTGAACTCTGTCATGTGTTTTCCTGGTCAACTTCTGTCACAGTTGTCCACAGAGACAACTGTTCTCAGCCTTGGCAATCGACTTTGGGCAACTATGGTGTGGCCGTTGGAGGAACATGGTCATCATGACAGGTTTCAAACCTACAAGCTCAGCACCAATCCATCCATTGGGGGGGTCATTTGTCTTTCCATTCAACCCAAATGACTGGGTAGCAGCAGATGCAGAAGCATCATTGGAGGAAGGTGTTGGCGTACTACTGTCTCCACAGCGTCCATTTGAACCCTTGCCACAGGCAGCCCTTCGCCAGTCGGTCAATTTGACTTACAATGACTTGGTCATCATTGCTGATGCACTGGGGGTGCCCAATCCTGTTAAGTTGTCTCGAGCTGATTTGATTACCCGCTGTTGTGAGCGGCTTGGGGATGCAACTTTCACAGAGTTTGTGAAAAGCCAGGAAGCAGCAGTGAAAAAAAAACAAAGAAGAATAATGCAGTGACAAATGTCGACCTAGCTGCATCATTGCTGGAGGGGCTGGATAAGGATGAAGCACAAGAGTTTAGCGACATCAAGACATTTGTCAATCCTCGAACTGCTATGAAGAGGAAGTGGGCAGATATTAAGGAGGAGAAAAAAATGAATCTTGGTTGCTGACTAGATTTCTCAAATTAATTAGTCAAAATGAAGTGAAATAGAAAGCTTTAGAAATAACTAATTTCAAACATTCTCGTCTAAGGAGAAGGAGGAAAAGAAGAAGAAGATTGCCTCTCGCAAAGCATTTGGTCGAGGCCGAGGAGGTCGGGGACGAGGACGAGGCAGAGCCAGAGGCAAAGGCAGAGGCCGTGGAGTTCAGCCTCAATCCAGCGATCGTCCAGAACAGGTGTCAGCGCCAGCGCCACCTCCAGCACCATCTGTTTCTGAGCCTGTGCCCTTAGCACTGCTTCCCGAAGTCGCTGAGGAACATGAGGAACATTCGACGCACATGGAGCAACATGAGGAACATCAGTCCCCGGACATGGAGGAACATGAGGAACATGAGTCGCCGCACATGGAGCAACATGAGGAACATCAGTCGCCGCACATGGAGGAACATGAAGAACATCAGTCGCCGCACATGGAGGAACATGAGGAAAATCAGCCGCTGCACATGGAGCTGGATGAGGAAGAAGTGTCTGATGCTGCAGCTGGGCCTGCTGCAGGTCCTGCTCCGTTAGCAGAGGCTGTAGCAGAGCCTGCAGCAGGACCTCCAGCAGAACCTGCTGCAGCTGAAGCAGGGAGGAGGCGTCATGTGGTACTTGTGTCGCCAAGAGAGCACTTCACACCTGCAATCCTTCAGAGATTGGCACCTCCAGGAATGTCATTTGGCTTGGCCCAAAAGGCCCACCGCTTCACCA
>CAMXCT020001787.1:0-47500 GCA_947184155.2 Cladocopium goreaui
GTTGGCAGAGCAATTAATGCAATGGGTCGGTCTCGTCTGACATGTCTCGACCTCATCCATCGTCGCCGCATTTCTGCAGCTTCCGCATAGGATGTCGGAATTCTCCTTGTCAATGGTAAACCACATGCATCGATCTGAAACAACTGGTTCCAGCTCATGGGTGCCGACCACTGGTTCAACCCAACTGGTCTTGAACCTCTTGTCCTTTGTGAATCTGTTAACGGCGGTTCCAGGGCCTCGCTGGAAGATGGTTGTGTCATCATTTGCATAGTCACCTGGGGTCATTTCGCCACTTGCGATCTTGAACGCCTCAGTTGGTCCAGTCATATCCTCCAACACTTTGGTGATGATGCCAGATTCATCAGGTTTGAATGCTCCCTCATTGAGGACGGATACATATTCCCTGTTCGTGGCACACATGAGGAAAACTCTTTGGCGAAATAGATTCTTCTCGATGACAGACCAAATTGCCGTCTTTCCCAAAGTCCCCTTCTTGGTCGTACTCAATATTGGATACTGTTTTCCAAATTGGGAATACATCGACCGCCACATTCTCTGGTCCGATGTCACCAAGATCCCTTGGAGCCTCATCTTCTCAATCAGCTCATCTGCGATCCTTGACGTGACGGAGTCCATACCGTTGAACATGGAGTCATTGTTGATGGCGACCATCAGGGGTCGGGATGTGACTTGATCAAGATCGAGCACCCCTTTGACAAACTGATTCTTGAAATCGTTTTCAAGCATGACACAATGAGGTGGTTTTTGTTCATGAAGGAATTGCAATGACAACCAAAGGTGAACAGTTATTTGGCCATCGTCGACGGCATCTGTGCTGAGATGTTGCTTGACCTTGTCAAGCGTGTCGAGGAATTGCTGAAGTGGTCGCTCTGATTCGGAATCATGGATCTTGAATACTTCAACACTTTCCCATCCCATGTCAGCTAATCCCATTTGGATGCCATGCGTCCCACTTTGGGTTCCCACGCGGAACATCAGATCGGTGATAAGGATGGTCGTTCCAGCCCTGAAGTCACCTGCCAACATGTCATGATCTCTTGGACCGTTTGGTGCTTCGATGATCCTGCAAGCAAGCGGGTTGGTGATCATCTTCTTGATGCGGCCCAAATCGGACTGGTTGGCGACGTTCACGTCGTGGTGCCCTAGCATCATGAGCATTCCTGCTGTTGACAAATAGCATCCAGTCCGCGTCAGCATGTACTTGCGGACGATGTGGCTGTAGCACCTCAGCCAATCGATCTCGGATATAGTGGATGCAGTGTCCTCAGTTACGACCCCCGGATTGCAAACTCCGAAGACCATGCAGGCATAAGCTGTCACTCTCCTCAAATATTGTGCCCAAGGTGCTGATCCTGATGTACTGGCAGCTTGGGCTGCGGGTCCTTGGACGATTGATAGAAGAAAGTGATCCCGCTCGTCCATCCATGCTGAAGTGATGAACTCGGAATTCCTTTGATCGGGCATTGAGGATGTTCTGAAAAGATATCCATTTGGCACCCGAGGAATTACCCAGTCCTTTTTCGCGGGAGGTGTAGATGGCCTTGCTTTCGATGGTGGAGCCTTTGGTGGTGGTTCACTCCCAGCTGCAGAGCTGTAACCATCGTGTCCACCGGCGGTGGGACTACTAGGCCCAGTCTGTTGTTGTTGCTGTTGTGCCCGCTGCGCATCGGCTTCCCTCTGTTGCTTGTCATTCATCATTCTGATAGGTGAAGGATCCCAACCTGGATGATCCGGTTGACTTGGAGGGTTTCTGCCGTCTCTCGGCATCAGCGGAATGTCCCAGCCATCGATGTGGGAGACCTCTGTGGCCCCTTGGCCCATCTGGGTGGTGGCAGTGGTCGTCACATAGTCGCGAATACAGGAAAATGTCCTGTTTCGTTTCTCCACCTCCTCGAACATGCCCTGGTCGGCCCTCTCAATGTTGTAGCCCCCCAACTCCCATAGGTCGTCGCGGAGGTCAATGGCCTGTTTCATTCTGACCAGATCGGTCTTGATGATCCCGCTTAGGTATGACATTGATTTGAAGTTTTCCAATCGTGTCATCCACTCATGTAGCATCTTGGAGATCATGAGAATGGTTTGTAGATGGACGACAGCTGCCGTCCGCTCCAAGCTGAGATCATAACTCATCGACATCCAGTCTTCCAGGGCATTCTGGACGATGATGGTCTTACCCTGGCTGCTGGTCGCTCTGGCATTGTGACGTCGGAGTGCGTAGCCGAGGCTGTAGCTCTCCTCGTACATGATGTTGACCAGATACTTGATGCGGTCCTCAACTTCATGTGGTTCAGGTTCCTCTCTCCGCATCACTTCAAATGACCACTTTTCCCACTTCCGACGGGCAATCTCCTCGAAGTTCGTCCTCTTCCGGATTTGGTAGCAAGAACTTCCATAAGGAGGGTATGTCTGGTTCAAGGATCCAAGGTTTGTTGGGCTTGTATTTGCGATCTTGTCGCGCAAATCCTTAACCGTGATCTCCTTGTTGATCATACTGTTCTGCCCGGTGTAGTGGTCTTTGAGGGTATCCCATAGTTCATCTATTCTAATCGCACACTCGAAGGTGCACAACATCTGCATGATGCTTTTCTCATCTGGATTTCTGGCGGCCCCTTCCACCAACTTTGATAATCGGGCCCCTTTGTCAATGAAGCTGGTGGCAGACATCTTCAACTCATTCTCGTTGGTCACTTTTGACAACATTTTCATGAGCAACCTGATTGCATGAGTTACGAATGCTCTGCCACTTCTATCCATGACAAAAGCTAAGGCCACAACGACAGGAGGAGAAATCTTCACTCGATCCAGCCATTCGTCGAGGTCCTTATCCCTGTAACCCCTGAAGTTTGCCTCCTCATAGGTGGAGAATGGAGTAGGAAGGTTGTGCTCTTGGTTCTTCTCCTTGATGAGGGACAAAGTTGATTTCAGTGAGCCAATACCTTTGGCCGCTGAAGGGACCACAAGGTCATTTCCAGCCATTGCGAAGACCGAAATGAGGCACGCGGAATCCGGATCCGTCAAGGCGCACCAACGACGCAGGTAGCAGCCCGACTTCACCTTCAATCCACCTTCAACGGGATCCGGATCCGCCAATAGCGATCCACGACGTGGATACAGCCTCAGCTTCACCTTCACACCGCCTCGTTGGGTGATGAAGTTAATGAATAGTTGTTCATTGATGGTCTTCTCATTAACTTTGAGTTCAAGGTCATTCACAATGACGCATGCACATGACTTCGATTCATGGTTATTCATCTCATCTGGTACTTTTGGTCGATATCTCCTTCCATAAGCGTTGTTGATCAACATTTGATTGGTGACACCTCGAAGGATACATCTGACAATCTTCTCGGTATATAATTGTGTTGCACGTGTTTCTCTACCCGCACATTGACCGTGGGTGTGTGAGCCATCACATTTTGCATGCAAGTCAAAGAACTCAACCCCCCACGATACGATCCTCCACGGTTTCTTGATTGCGGTCCCAACATCTTTGAATTGTGATTTCAAACCATACATGCATCCATCAAAGTCATGCACAGTTGATTGGGTCCCATTGATCAGAAACTTCATTCTCTCATCATTCCAATAGTCGCATCCCCGAGGTAGTTCCAACAATGCCATGGCATGCAAAACATGTACACGTTGCAGACACAATGTGAACTCTTCCCATAGCTCCCAATATAGAAGTGCTTTCATTCTGATGTTGTGTGCTGTGACCTCACTCACATTTTTGTTTAACCGATTCCACGGTGAACCACCGGTGCAAGGTCCCGCAAAGAACACGCAGTCACTGGGACCCCTGATGCAACGCCTCCATTTTGCCCTTCCGTAGTTGGACATAAGGTTGTCATCTTCGGTAATCGTGACCACATGCATCATCTTAAACCGACTCTGTTTATGAATCTTGGTGATGATACTTTGCGTTTCGGCACACATGAGGAGCAAGCATGGGACATCATCTTTCATCTCATAGATGTTGAGTGAAATGGTAACGTCATTGAGTGTTTTCCCGAGAAAATCAGCATAGGATTGCTTGAAGTGATATGTCAGAGTCTTCCCATTCTTTCGATGTAGTGTCATTTGAATATCCCAATCATTTTGTTTTCTGGTCTCATGCTTCAACTTGTAATGATGGGCTATAAACATGTCATCCAACGGAATGATTTTCATGTTCCCATCAAGGATACAGGTGACCACAGTGTCCTGGCACGATGCCCTGTCCTCCACGTCAGATCCGCTGTCCATCACATCTTTGATGTCTGCATTGGATATGATCTTGAAGGTGGTGGTCCCTGTCCAAAATTCATTTCTTTTGTTGGTCTTCTCGATGTTATTCCCCGCCAATCTCCATGAGTCGTGGATCAATCTCCCACTTGACTGAAACACTTGGTTTGTTTCCCGTTCATCTCTAAACCGTCTCAGCTTACATGGCAGATGTCAGCCTCTTTGGGGGTAAACATCTTTCTTCTTGGTACTTTGTGCACTCTCGTCAATGTGGTTTCATCCTTCCATATCCATTCATCTTGATCACATTCATTTTTGGATATTTTCTTTCCCTTTCTTGATGACGTTGAGGGGTTATAGGCTTTGTCTTTTGATACCCTACCAGCAATCACGTCACCACCGGCAAATACAATTCGTCGTCGATTGGGATCTTTGTTTTCTGTGGGATATGGATCATCATCGGGGTCCGGGGTCCCCCGACGGAGGAAATCCCATTGGAAGACTACCCCATCCAGAACTCCCCCCATGAACAACTCGAAGGAGCGTGTTGATCACCCGAGCAGTACCACATGGAGCTGCATGAATGGTTGTGGGTTCATTTCCATGGGATTGATGACAAAATAGTTGACCTACCCCCACAGTTAACTGATGATACTTCAGGACTGGAGCCTGACGAGTCGGCACCGCAGCAGCATGGAGCCCTTGTCGTGCTGTTGACGCCAGGTGTCCCGGTGAGACAACACCAGCTGATTGCCTAGTAATCACCGACGGTGATATACTAAATTGACACGGATGGTATTGGAAACAAGCTCGTTCTACCCATTGATCAAAACGGTCTTGTTGTTGAACGGGTGGAACTCGATCCTCAACCTTGATCCATTTGCCATGAGAAAGTATCCAGGTACTTCTCAAACAATCATGAGGCAATGATACACCAGGTGGTCGCTTTCTAAAGAAAGTTGGCGTCTTAACAACCAATATGGGATCCATACCAGGGAGTTGTTGTACTTGTTCTTTACCAGAAAGACCCTTCTGATACACCTCAGGTGGTAGAATAGGTATTTCGGTATACGGAAAATTTGGAACATCTTGAGTTTTGGTTTGAAACACTTGTCGGACAGTGGTATCAACATCCGTGGTGGGTGAGACCATATCGAGCAGATCTTTCGTACCGATGTCACCAGGGTCCAACAGGTTGATGAGCATACATGCTCTTTTCCATGCCAACGGGTTCTTGAAACCTTTGGTGTGAATGTCAGCGGCCATTTTCGAGGTCACCTCATACATGAGTACGTAGTTCTCCCGAGTAAAATGTTCATGGAGGGAAGTAATGGCTATGCCATGGGTCCTCTCAAGATGCCGCATAGTGGGGTTACGACCCGACCTGACTACACCGATCATGCCCTGATTGTCATCATGGAACAATAATTTGGGCGACTTTCCCGTCAGCGTTTCCCAGATGCTCATTGCGGGCAAACCCATAGTACGGAGGGTGACATCGGCTGCCACGATTTCGGCCTCAGGCGTCGAATGGCTTACGCATCCTTGCCGTTTGCTGCCCCCGGACAAAGGAAACCGTGTGTGGTTACCCTGGATATGCATATGAGACCCTGAAGTTGATCTCAAAGACTGGGCACACCCTGCAAAATCAGCATCAGCAAATAAAGACAATGTCAATTCATTGAAGTTGTCCCCAACCCATCCGGTCATTCTTTTAGATAGGCTGGAATTCACGTAGCACATTAAGTGATACAACTTTGCATCGTCATCAATGGTCCACTTTGTTACATTCCTGGCCAGGGAATTAATGGAACGAAGCAGATCAAAACGAGCAATCCTCGCCGCGTACAGCAGCTTCATCAACACGCTAGCAGCGTGCGGCGCTAATGCACCTCTCTCAGACTCCCCAGGCGAGACGTCTTCCCCTTGGGTTCCTTGTTCATAAAACAATGGAGCGTCCGGATCAAATTCATGAGTGCACCATGGACAAACTTTCTTGTTCTTGGGGTTCCCGGGACATGGTGCTCTAGACTTATGTTTCTTTGTTTCTTCAGGTAGACTTGGAGTGGATACGTGTTTCAACTTCGTATCTTTTCCAACAATGTCTAAGTACTTCTCAACCGACAGCTTCAACAGACCTTCCATGTCATAGGTCATGGTTGACACCGGGGTCCCATCATGAAGTTTGGTAGATCCCTTTCTCAAAATACAACCAAGATAGAGTCCTAAGTCAGTCTCGGGCTCAATGTTGAGTTTTGATCGAAGCATCTCCCAACCCTTAGTCAGGTTCTCTTCCGGTCCTGCCAGCTTTAAGTCGTCTACATAGATGACAAGAAGTAATTTCAGTTTCTTGTGAAAATACATTGAAGGCCATTCTTCTCCAACAGGAACGAAGTCGAGTTCTCGAACTTTCTGATCACAATGTTGTTCCCACATTGTTCCCGAATCGGGGTGACCATACAAAGCTTTAACCAATCTTACAACTGGTCTACGGAACTCTCGAATATCGACATCGTCTGGCCAAGCATCTTCGGGTAGCTCAACCCAACATGGTGGTCCGGTTAGTTTTGCTTGAATGTATGCCTGAATGGCGTCGGCAAGTTTTACATTATGGCCTGGAAGACACCCATAGAAATCAGCCCATCTCGATGCCTCAAAAGTAGCTGGAGAATTGCCCAAGTCCTGGAAGAAAGCAGCCTCCCAGAATTGGTTCTTCACCTGATTACCAAGCAAGACACCTCGGCCTTTGAATTTTCTACTAGGGCTTCCTGCGGGCAACTGGTAATTTTTCTCAACACAGATACCATGCACTCTGGCCATGTGAACCTCTGTCTTGTTTGCCTTTGCTTCACGAACAACGTCATCATATTCTCTAATGACACTGAAATCGTAAACTCCAGCAGCATGTTGACCCAACCATTCCTTCCTCATAGCTTTACGTGCATCATCGTTTTCCATCATTTCCTTTCGACCAACAGGTCTAGCCACTGCAGTGTTGAACATCTTGTTGATATTGATTCCATCACCATTTGAAGCTAGCTTTTCTCGATGATCATCACAATGATTAATGCATGGCATGCATGGAAATGGAAGGAAAACATCACTGAGGCCACGAGCGTCTTGGGGTACTTCGTTGGTGTTGTGCAATGTCGCAGCAGCCACCACTTTCCCCTGGTTGAAGTCATACACTTTGTCGTTGTTCCAAGTGGCTTTCGGCCCCTTGCCCTTCTCGATCTCAGACCATTCGTCCCACTCCATCAAGAAGTCATCATCATCAGGTACGTCAGTGTCTGATAGGTCTGAGTAACATGGAGCAGAGGCAGAGACCCCTCTCCCGACGGGAGAAACGGACCCTTTTCCATATTGAAAAACTTTGCCTCTTCGGATGTAGTCTTGGGACATGGCCACTCCGGAAACGTGATCGTCTTTGTCGTCTTTCTTGGAGGATTTGGCTTTCTTTGCTTCTTTCTCTTTCTTCTTTTCTCTTTGCTCGCTCTTCACTTTCCTTGATTTTCGCATCACTTTTCTTCTTCTCCTTTTCAGCTTCGATCTTCTTCTCTTCTGCCTTGGCGATCCCTTTTCTGACAGTTGGTGACATCTTCCTCCACTCGTCAGGGGTATACTTTGAAGGCCTTGGAGTAGTTGATATTCTGCGAAAACCACGTTCATCAATACGATATGGATGACCGCGAGCATTGAGCTTCACCCATTCACCATCGTCATTCAGGTATACGACCCCATCCCCAGCCTTTCCAACGGAGTAATGTTCTGGTCCTCCTTCTGGAACATGAAGGTCTGGATGTGCTGGCTTATCGATACCTGGTGGTCCCAATCTTTCCGATATTGCATCAAAGTGCCTTTCAGCTTCCAACTCTCCCTCAGTCGGTTCCCGTGGGACCTTCGACGAAGGTACACCACCACCACCATGACCATCGTCATCATCTCCACCATCATCGTCATCGTCATCCGGTGGAGGTGGCGGTAGGATTTCTGGGTTTCCTTCAAGACGATCTTTAACCTTTAATCCCTCAATGGAAACATTAATTCTCTCATACTCTAACTTACATGGGAATTCAAGGGGTTCCTTTAGTTCGACCCTTTCGGTATAGTGCGGAGTCCTCAGCTTGGCGATGGGCTTCTCTGCATCATAGGCCAAGTTCTGCTTACTCCAATCACATAGTGCCCATACCCTGTACTTCCTTGACCAATGGAGTCCGGGACCAATGGAGTATCCGGCGAACACTCCGGGAATTCCCATAGGGTCAAACTTGTGTTGTTGTTCTCGTTCACGTGAACCACTGGGCTTGAAGTACACGAGGGCACCAAAGGGTATCATCTTCCCTTTGAATTCTTCTCCATGAAGTTTGCACCAAGAACTCACCTCATCGTCGTTGGGCTCGATGTTGAGCAAATGGCTCACGCATCTGATGGCATACATCCAAAAGCATGGTGGAATCCCTGCCTCAAGTAGACAAGTTGTTGTTGCCACGAGCACGAATTGGTTAGTTCTCTCTGCAAGTGAGTTGTGCTTGGTCTTTCCGGCCAAGGAAGTGTCCATTGGGATCTTTAGGATCTTCATTGCCTTGTCGAACTGTGGGGCGTCATCGGAATATGCTTCTCGAATCTTACGACGGCCCATGAACTGTTTGACCGCCCGTATGACTGCGTCAGTGTCTTTTCTGGCAGAAGAGTAAGACTGAAGCATCCCCGTATATCTATCCCTGATGACAAAGATGGTTTTGTCGTCGCCATAGTCCTGTTCAGCAATACGACGATTGTCAACATAGTCGAATGTGATCAGGTCCCCAAACTTTGTGAGCTTACGCTGAAATGCTCTTCTGAACGTTTTCCTGTGCTTCATCTTGGCACGCACGCACGACTCACAGTATGGGTTCTTATAGCGATGAGTTAGAAGATGGACCTTTGATCTTGCTTCATTCTTCAAAGTTCCCCTCTTACTCAATCGGACTCCTCCATCTTCCTCATCAACATCAATGACATCATCGTCATCTTCACCTCCTCCATCTTCAGGAATTTCTTCAACTTCAATTTGATGATCTTCATGGATATCATCAGGTGCGATGCTGGGATCGTATCCGTCGTCCTCAAACTCGGCATACTCATCGGCATAGCACGACATTTCCTCAGCATCACCTGCATCACTTCCAACAGCTGCTTCATGTTGATCACTTCTCAATTTTGCTTTCTTACGTTTCTTCATTGATCTCTTGGTGGATTTAACATCGGATCGTCCAACGGAGTCGGAAAGATCCTCAAGCTCATCTCCACTTTCTCCATCAATGACCAAAAGACCTTCACCTTCCGACGTTGAGCATCCATCATCAAGAACTGCCATGATCTTTTCCACACAGGATGATTTTAACTTTCTCTTCTCTTGATCGACGCTCACATAGGGAATGTAGTCTTTGACGGTCATCTCGATGATGTTGCCGTTGGGATCTAACATGAATGGAGTTCTTCCAGTCGGCCATACAAATGAGTAACCAAGATCAACGCATCGTTTTCCCATGGAGAGCACAGAAGGTGTGTCTTCCAGGATGTGAGCTTCTGCTGGTTCGCTGAATGCCTCGAACTTGATGCTTGAACGTTTGGTCGAACATGTTACCCCATTTGCTGTATGGAAGTTGACGACTTTGTCATCGTATGTTGGGAGATCCATTCTACTTATTCGCGTGGATGAAATGAGATCATGACCACTTCCAGAATCCAATATGAATCTCTTATCTCTCTCCTCAACAGGAACAGTGATACACATTGTGTTGCCCCTTTTACCATATCGACCTTCAATATGCTGAACATAGTTCTCCACAAAGACTTCCCTGGACACCTCACCGTCCTCGATATCGAGTCTGATCAGAATGTCCATGCTAGGGCCGACGATGACCAGGACTTCATCAATGTCACTGTATTCACCCTTCTCATCGATCAGAATAGCCATTGCTTTCCCTCGGCTCGAAGCTAACCTGCATGAATAAGACCATTGCTCATCTCTCCTTATCTGATCAGTGGGCTTACCAACTTTACCATGACCTTTGGAGATGGTTTGGGATTTCCAACTGCACTTCACGAAGTCCTTCTTTATGTAAGTTTGAACGTGAGTCTTAGACTCATCAAATCTGACCTTCTTCTTGACCACGTTCGATGCAACCTTATGGAACGTCCCTTCGTCATCACTCCAATCATGGACAAGTGCAGGAGTAGCCTTTGAGCTTGATGCTTCGGTGTTTGGAGCAGTGTTGAATAGATGAGGATCGTGGCGTTTGTTGCATTTGTCTCCATACCGACACTTGCCCTTAGCCCAATGCCAGCATGGTTCATCAACCTTCTTGGTCTTGTTTGCCGGAGATTGACTTCTTGGAGTTCCTGGCTTCCGACCATTCCCTTTTGCGTTCTTATTCGCATCAAACACCTTTTGATCATGACTATATTCACAATCTTTGCCTTTCCTGCATGATTTCTTGATGAAATGGAAATGGCATGGGATCTTCTTCTTGGATCTAGGGCTGGTACTTCGGCTGTTTGCTCGATCCTTTCCTTTCCCTTGACCTTTTCCTTTTCCTTTTGCATGCTGTTTAGGCTGAGGTGATGGTAGAACTGGAGCTGCATCGGCCTTGGCCTTCGCCTTGGGTGCTGCCTTCTCCTTGGGAGTAGCTTTAGGCTTCGCTTTTGGATTTGCATCCGGTGCAGCAGCAGTTGGATTTGGGGCAGGAGCTGAAGGTTTGCCGCCACCTGCAAAGTCTCTTGCATACTTCTCTCTAGCGGCCACATGCTTGTCCTCTCTGATTCTGGAGATGTGCCTTTCGATGACGTCCAACAGGTAGCGATAGTTTCGTCTTTGGTCTCCTTCAATCCATGACTCGTACTGCTTGATGTCGAACGTCATAAGATTCGAATTTCGAATCTTCTTGTATAGAGCATCACGAAGCCAATCATCAGGAGGTACATCATCCGGCATCATGTTTGATACCATCTCCATCCATTTCTCGTAGAACACTTCCAGGTTTGAGTCACCGAGATATTTCATCGATACGATGTGCTCCATGGTGAAGGCTGTCTCTCGTTGACCTGGGGTTCTGAAGTGCTCCAGGATCATAGCCAAGATTTCCCGTCCCATGACATAGGTTCCTCTTCGACTATGACTTTGTGTTCTCAATCTCAATTTGATCGCTACATGACGAGCAACATCGCCGGCTTGGGCTATCACGTTTGACAATGCAATTGACAACTTGGCGTCGATGGACTGATACCGTTGCCCTCCACTGTCATTCAATAGCTCGATGTCAGGATTTGGTCGAATAGCCGGCTGTAGCCATGCTTCCCATGCGGCTTTGTCCCCATCATTTGCCGAAAGAACAGCACTCTTGATGAGATCTGATTGCCAAACCCCAAGATTCTGTTGCTTCGGCCATGGGCTAACATAGACTTTGTCAGCCTCTCGTCTTGACATTCTCGGCACTTCTTCTGCAGTGTAAGCCGCTGTGGAGACATCATCTGCTGAATCGCGTTGTGATCCTCGAACTGAAGGCAAACCTGGAGGTTCGGGAGGTGGTCCAGGACCGTTAGGCCCGAAAGGGTCAGGAGGTCCATCAGGGTCAGGTGGACCGCCCCATCCACTCGGTGGCTTGTAGTAGTCCCTCTCAGTTCCATCAGCGATCTTGTTGTCAACCTCTTTCAGCAGATCAGTGATTCTTTTGCTTGATGGAGAAGGTTGTCGTTGAGAAGGTACAGCATGTTCACGATAGGAATGAGCCATATTTGTCTCATAGTTCAACTCCTTGTCGATCTGCGAAACCCAAGATTTCAGAATAGCGTTTTCACAGTTAGCCTCACTCACGTCATTCTCCAGTTTGTCGATGACTAGTCTTGATGCGAGATCGTAGTTGGGAATGCCTGCCGAATAGGGAAGTGTGTCAGGGCTGACCCTAGATATAGATGTTTCAGAATCCTTGAGACTCTTTCTCAGTTCATCTAAGTGACGTTTCATGTCAACAATCTCAGAATTCTTGATACCGATCTTTTCATCCCTATCCTGGATTTCCCCCATGAACATGCATGATCTCTCATACTGTTGAACACCACTAGCCAACTTCATTTTGCGCTCACTCTCTAGTTCAGATTTTAGAGTTCGGACCTCAGCATTGGTGAGGGACGACGCCCCTACATCCGCAACTTCAGCCAATCTCTCTTTTAACAATATGTTCTCTTGCAAACATTCATGAACTTCATGATCTAGATCCTGAACCCTGATTTGAGCGATTTTGGCTTGATTACGTAGATCTTCAACAAGCATCTCATCGGGGCCACGACCGTCGGTCGTAGTACCCTGAGTCAATGATCTTCGTAACTTAGTGTTCTGCAACTTGATCTCATCCTTTAATTCGCAGTTCATCTCCTGCTCGTTGGTATAGAGCTCTTCATAGTGCTCTGCCCTTGCGATCGAGTTTGCACTAGCCTGTGATTCAAGCCTCAGGTGTGATATTGCTTCGGCCTCTTGGTTCCTGTATGATGCAATTCTTCTGACGGTATCATGTTCAGTGTTTCGATGCTTCAGATCACTTTCCAATTTGGCCTGATTTGCCTCGAAAACCTTCTTCCTAGATTCTCTAGTGATCTCGTCGATACTGCTTTCATACAGCTCGGCCTGTTTACGAGACTGAACTAAAGCTTCACTCAATAGCTGATTCCGTTCAGATAATTCATGAACTGCAATTGATTGTTGTTGGCTAATCACTTCAAGTTGATTGCTAGAGAAGGATGCCATTTCGGATCGATTACGATATTCCATGATTGAGTTCTGGAAATCTGTTTGCATTTCTTGACCTTCATTGTATAGTCGATTGGCAATATCGGTGGTTAAGACATTGGTTTGATGAAGTTGTTGCAGTCTTGCCTCCGTATTACCCAATAGTCCTTGAAGGTGATGTACTTCATCCTTGTACTCCTCCTGGATCTCCATACCACGTTGATGGATCCGTCGTGCACCATGTTCCATTAGGGCACCTCGGCGTTCAAGGTCTTGGATGCGTATTGTTGCACCTTCGTCTTCCTGAGATGCTACCATTAGTTCTGCTTGATATTCTGCAACCTCATTTGCGGAACATGACAATCTATGATTGAGTGCATTGACCTCATCAAATACATTCTGGTTGTGTTCCTGAAGATACTCAGTGAATCTGATCTCGATGTCATGAATCAGTTGATCTCTAGATGCAGCGTATGCTTCCATTTGGTTCAACTGATTACGTAGGGATTGACATTGTGCCCGTAGTTCTTCTATCATGGCAATAGGTTCACTAGCCACAGAAGTATCCGTTGATCTCCTCTTAACACGACTATCCCCGGTCCTCTCACCAATTCGGTCGGTTACGGCCCTGGTGGATCTGTCCCTTGGAGTAGTTCGTCCTCGAGATGGTCGATGCCCTTGGCGGACAACATCACTTCGAGCACTGTTTCGAGAAGACCTTGGTGTACTTTGGGTGGATATCCTTCGTCTGTTTGACGTAACTTGCCATCCGGACTGTGTAGTTCGGGTAGAGCGTATACCACCACTGTCTGCCGTGTCGCCAGGGGAAGATTGATTGACCTCCTCGACCGGCACAGCAGTGTTCTCATTGAAGGTAAACTGCGTGGTGCGCGAATCTCCGCTACCGCCTTGCATCTTTGCGATGATGAGCTGATTGGTCCTTTGCGTCCTCAATCAATTGCTCAGAAGGCCCGGCTACCAGCACGCAGGTACCACTCTCCCGGCGGGAGAGGTGAGCCCTACGGCTGATAACCTGTGAACAAATGGATCCTTGTTCTGGATATCGTTGATTGGTGGTACCTTAGTGCTGGGGACCGCCGAACCCTAGCAAAGCATAGCGAGCATCACGCGGTCGTTTTCCTTTCAGCGGGCGCTTGAGCCACAATGGGCGTTTGTAATGTAGTGATATGTGCATATGAGACATGCACCTAGCGCCTGGTTCCCTTTGACAGATTGACATTGTTCATTCCGTGGCATGAGCCACGCTCTAGTTGACCGCTGCCGGCCATCCATTCACCAAAGTGCAAAACATTTTTGAACACTTCAAAACACACATGAACCGTACCTCGTTGATGATAGCACCCTTCAGAAAAGCATACTTCCTCGGCTGCAAATTTTTCAGCAGACTTCTGAAGTACTTCTTGCAAAATGGCAGTTTCATCATGGAAATCATTGAATCCTCTCAACCATTCTCAACCACAAAAATCAATAAACTCTTGCAGGGCACTCCATGAGAGTGCCAATCTGCCTGACCCTCTCCTGGCAGCTCTGACCATCAATGTGCTTGTGAATTGTGGAGGCTGTGGATAGGGCACTCACCGATATCACCCGACCCCACAGCATGGCCCAGCAAATCCTCGAAGGATTCGTATGCTTTGGTCGCTCGAGGCTGACAGTCGAAAGCATAGAAATGCAAACCGACCTCAGAAAAACTGCAAAGATCAAATACATATGGCAGGTAATGAACTATATAATTATAATATATATATATATATACATGTTCTGATACACTGCGCGGATATCTCTTTGACATTTTGCGAATATGTCGTCCCCTTTTTCGGCGATGTCGTCGTCACATCGTCGCCATGTTGTTGTCATGTTGTTGTCATGTTAACCAGGCCTGCCAGTAACCCTGTTGCAATCTGTGTATCTACTGCTAGAAACCTATGCCCCCAGGCTCATTGGTAGCTAAACTATGACAAATATGTATTCTGATATCTTGAATCTGGTAAAACTTGCAATGACTTGTGTTAAGAAGAAGGGGTTCAAGTCCGCGTGCATCTGCTGCACCAAACGATTTTGGTGAAGTTGCATCAACATGCATCAAAATGGATCAACATGCATCAACTGTGAGCAATAGCAAACAATCCTATCTATCCAATCTATCCTGTCTATCCTATCCATCCTTTCTATCTTGTCTATCCTGTCTAGCCGGTTTATCTTATCGGTCCTGTCTAATCTGTCTATCCTATCTTCCATCCTATCTATCTAATCTACTGTATCCATCTACGTGATTCCTGAAATGCAGAGTCAGAAAGGCCAAGAAGCCCCAATGGGTCAACATAAATGGGTTCTATATGGTTCAATAGTTCAATGATGTTCAATGGGCGCTTTCTACCATTAGGCCATTTTTCGGTAGTGACAGTATGTTATAGTATGTTACAGTATTGACTATGTTTGGAGGGCACTTTGGCCAAGCATGGTCAAAGGTAGGACCGATCTCCTCAAGAGGGGACCCCAGTTGCGAGGTTAGAACTGTCCACGAAGAAGGCTGTTGTTCGGATACTGATTTTGTGAGCTTGGAGAGTGTATGACCAATAACCAATAAATATCAATACTTTAAAGGTAATAAAAGATAATGATTTATTACGATATATTGTAAATGCGGTGTCCAACATATGTCCAATATTGTCTGATAGGACTCTCGTGCGAGCTGAAAGCTCAACACGGCCTCAGAACAACAAAGTGTGTCGAATTCTTTCCTTCTGATACATTCATTCATTGCGAGACGTGCCATTCTTAGCAGTGTCCTGCAAAGTCATTTTTTTTGGCATAATGTCTTTTTCACGCGCCAAAATTCCCTTCCCAACATCTAGGTACCTTTCTTCAAAATCTGGGCGAGGCAGGACCATCATTAGGTCACGTTTTTACATTTGTTTTTTGCGCCGATTTGTGCGCGTTTTGCGGATTTTTTTGCCTCACGTTTGCAACAGGCCTCTGAATCATCCCGAATCAACAATTTGTGTTCGGGGCGTTTTTTTCTTTTCTCCTCCTCTTCTCCTTAAAATGCATAAATAACCAAAAGTAATTACATACCCTTAGGTTTACATGACATACATGACGCATGTTGACGCAAAATTGATTTACATATCGAACAGGCAGTGGGATACGAATTTACATCACATTGGAGGTTCCTGATATGAGTTGTTTTCGTGCTCTTCGAAGGTCTGACACTCTCTCTCCCAGAATCACACAAAGAACCTTTAAGGTGCGTGCTCCCGTTGAGCTGACTAATTTACGTACAGATCATAGGAAAAACATGGAAAAACAGGTCCCTTGCATCAAACTGCACTCAAAAGGCTATTGGCCCCTCTGATAGCCGCTTCTGAACCAGGCTGTCTCAATGCGATTTCCTACAAGCAGACTCTGGTTTCACCCACATACTTTTCACCCACATACTTCTCACCCATATACTTTTCACCCAGAGACTCTTCACCCAGAAACTCTTCTTGCACAGACTTTTCACCCACAGACTTTCACCCACTGACTTTCACCCATATACTTTTCACCCACATACTTTTCACCCACATACTTCTCACCCACATACTTCTCACCCATATACTTTTCACCCACATACTCTTCACCCACATACTTCTCACCCACATACTTCTCACCCATATACTTTAAGTACCCAGAGACTCTTCACCCAGAAACTCTTCTTGCACAGACTTTTCACCGAGAGACTTTTCACCCACTGGCTTTTCGCCCATATGCTTTTCACCCACATATTTCTCACCCACATACTTCTCAATACTTTTCACCCAGAGACTCTTCACCCAGAAACTCTTCTTGCACAGACTTTTCACCCAGAGACTTTTCACCCACAGGCTTTTCACCCACAGACTGTCACCCATAACTTTTCACCCATATACTATACACCCGCATACTTCTCACCCACATACTTCTCACCCATATACTTTTCACCCAGAGACTCTTCACCCAGAAACTCTTCTTGCACAGACTTTTCACCCAGAGACTTTTCATCCACAGGCCTTTCACCCACAGACTGTCACCCATATACTTTTCACCGAGAGACTCTTCACCCAGAAACTCTTCTTGCCCAAACTTTTCACCCAGAGACTTTTCACCCACGGGCTTCTCACCCATATACTTTTCACCCACATACTTCTCACCCACATACTTCTCACCCACATACTTCTTACCCATATACTACTTTTCACCCAGAGACTCTTCACCCAGAAACTCTTCTTGCACAGACTTTTCAACCAGAGACTTTTCACCCACTGGCTTTTCACCCACATACTTTTCACCCACAGACTTTCACCCATATGCTTTTCACCCACATACTTGTCACCCATATACTTTTCACCCAGAGACTCTTCTTGCACAGACTTTTCACCCACAGACTTTCACCCCCAGACTTTCACCCATATACTTTACACCCACATACATTTCACCCACATACTCCTCACCCACATACTTCTCACCCATATACGTTTTACCCAGAGACTCTTCACCCAAAAACTCTTCTTGCACATACTTTTCACCCACAGACTTTCACCCCCAGACTTTCACCCATATACTTTACACCCACATACATTTCACCCACATACTCCTCACCCACATACTTCTCACCCATATACTTTTCACCCAGAGACTCTTCACCCAGAAACTCTTCTTGCACATACTTTTCACCCACAAACTTTCACCCACAGACTTTCACCCATATACTTTTCACCCACATACTTCTCACCCATATACTTTTCACCCAGAGACTCTTCACCCAGAAACTCTTCTTGCACATACTTTTCACCCACAGACTTTCACCCACAGACTTTCTTTCACCCACAGTCTTTCACCCACATACTTCTCACCCACATACTTCTCACCCATATACTTTTCACCCAGAGACTCTTCACCCAGAAACCCTTCTTGCAAAGACTTTTCACCAAGAGACTTTTCACCCACGGGCTTTTCACCCACATACTCTTCACCCACATACTTCTCACCCACATACTTCTCACCCACATATTTCTCACCCATATACTTTTCACCCACATAGTTTTCACCCAGAAACTCTTCTTGCACAAACTTTTCACCCAGAGACTTTTCACCCACGGGCTTTTCATCCACGGGCTTTTCACCCACATATTTCTCACCCACATACTTCTCACCCACATACTTCTCACCCATATACTTTTCACCCAGAGACTCTTCACCCAGAAACTCTTCTTGCACATACTTTTCACCCACAGACTTTCACCCATATACTTTTCACCCACATACTTCTCACCCATATACTTTTCACCCAGAGACTCTTCACCCAGAAACTCTTCTTGCACATACTTTTCACCCACAGACTTTCACCCACAGACTTTCTTTCACCCACATACTTCTCACCCACATACTTCTCACCCATATACTTTACACCCACAGACTTTCACCCACATACTTCTCACCCATATACTTTTCACCCATATACTTTTCACCCATATACTTTTCACTCACAAACTTTTCACCCACATACTTTTCACCCAGAGACTCTTCACCCAGAAACTCTTCTTGCACAAACTTTTTATTACCCGGAGACTTTTCACCCATATACTTTTCACCCACAGACTTTCACCCATATACATTTCACCCACATACTTCTCACCCATATACTTTTCACCGAGAGACTCTTCACCCAGAAACTCTTCTTGCCCAAACTTTTCACCCAGAGACTTTTCACCCACGGGCTTTTCACCCACAGACTTTCACCCACAGACTTTCACCCATATACTTTTCACCCACATACTTCTTACCCATATACTTTCACCCAGAGACTCTTCTTGCACACACTTTTGACCCAGAGACATTTCACCCACGGTCTTTTCACCCACATACTTTTCACCAACAGATTTTCACCCATATACTTTTCACCCACATACTTTTCACTCACAGACTTCTCACCCACATACTTCTCACCCATATACTTTTCACCCAGAAACTCTTCTTGCACAGACTTTTCACCCACAGGCTTTTCACCCACAGGCTTTTCACCCACATACTTCTCACCCACATACTTCTCACCCATATACTTTGAGGGCGGCACCCCGTGGGGGAGTGAATTTTCTATAAATTAATGATGATAAAACACTGTAAATACCGATGTTTTATGCATTTGGAGGGTCTAAAACCCTAGTAAAACACACTTTTTTCATCATGATCTTGACATGAGATATACAAAAACATTGACAGGCACCAAAAAAACCAAAAAAACCACAGGCACCAAAAAAAACAAACCACTAGATGCACCAAACATCGACAGGCACCAAAAGAACAAAAATTCCAGCAACTACTCAGAAGTGGGCCCATAGTTCCTGGAAATTTTAGTTTTTTTGGTTTTTTTGGTGCCTGTGCAGGTTTGGTGCATCTAGTGGTTTGTTTTTTTTTTTTGGTGCCTGTGCAGGTTTGGTACATCTATTGGTTTGTTTGTTTTTTTGATGCCTGTGCAGGTTTTGGTGATTCTAGATTGTGTATGTTTGGATCTTGGCCATATTTTAAACTTATGTTTCAAAGAAGCACACATATCGTTATCTTTGAATAGCTATGCCACCACACAGGTTGCCTGACCTTAATATTCAACAGCTTGACACACGTCTTTGTCTCTTTGGCTTTCTCTCTCTCTCTGCCTAACTATTGAAATGAGACTGCTGACAAGACTCTGCAAGATAACAGTGATAAACGAGATATGTACCTACTTCTTGGGTTGTAACATTCCCACCATCCTTCTTATCCAGAGTGTTAGATGTGCTTGTGTTATATCCACCTATATAATGTATGCCCTTCCCACCATACTTCTTATGTAGCGCAAATGCTTCTATATACAATATATGTTAAGATGATATCAATCTAACAAGTTCATGAAGAAACACCTATATCATATCAATTGCTTTTAGCAATAGAATTTCTCCATCACCTCCATCACACTAGTCACCTATTGCTGCTGTATATTCTGTTCCAAGATGTGCAGCTACCCATTCTTATGGCATGTTGTGCAGTCTCTCTGTCTAACTATTGAAATGGGACTGCTGACAAGACTCTGCAAGATAACAATGATAAACGAGATATGATATGTACCTACTCCTTGGGTTGTAACATTCCCACCATCCTTCTTATCCAGAGTGTTAGATGTGCTTGTGTTATATCCACCTATATAATGTATGCCCTTCCCACCATACTTCTTATGTAGCGCAAATGCTTCTATATACAATATATGTTAAGATGATATCAATCTAACAAGTTCATGAAGAAACACCTATATCATATCAATTGCTTTTAGCAATAGAATTTCTCCATCACCTCCATCACACTAGTCACCTATTGCTGCTGTATATTCTGTTCCAAGATGTGCAGCTACCCATTCTTATGGCATGTTGTGCAGCAGATGTTTTCTGTTATGTGCTGATTGTTTGTAGTTCTTTGCAAGCCTCACAGGAAAAATTGAATCCTGCCACAAGAGTTTGTAAATGCCAGTGATTTACGACAGCATATGAGAGCCTTTGGAGGTGAACTCTATTTTTTGCTCTAAAATAGCGGTTTTAAGCCCACTTTGGTCACAAAACACTGTAAATACCAGTATTTTTGTCATCCCCCATGAGGGGCCGTTCTGGATACTTTTCACCCATATACTTTTCACTCACATACTTTTCACCCACATACTTTACTTCTCACCCATATACTTTTCACCCAGAGACTCTTCACCCAGAAACTCTTCTTGCACAGACTTTTCACCCACAGGCTTTTCACCCACAGGCTTTTCACCCACATACTTCTCACCCACATACTTCTCACCCATATACTTTTCACCCGTATACTTTTCACCCATATACTTTTCAACCACATACTTTTCACCCACAAACTTCTCACCCATATACTTTTCACCCAGAGATTCTTCACCCAGAAACTCTTCTTGCGCAGACTTTTCACCCACGGGCTTTTCACCCACATACTTTTCACCCACAGACTTTCACCCACAGACTTTCACCCACAGACTTTCACCCATATACTTGTCACCCACATACTTCTCACCCATATACTTTTCACCCAGTCATATACTTTTCACCTGCAGACTTTACCCATACACTTTTCGCCCACAAACGTTTCACCCACAGACTTTGCACCTCAGACTTTTCACCCATACCCGTCTCACCCACATACCTTTCACCCACAGACTGTTCACCCGTATACTCTTCACCCAGGGACTTTTCACCCACAGTCTTTCACCCATATACTTCTCACCCATATACTTTTCACCCGGAGACTATTCAACCATATACTTTTCACGCGTAGACTTTTCACTCAGAGACTCTTCGCCCACCGTCTATCACCCATATATTTCTCACCCATATACTTTTCACCCAAGACTGAACAATCATATGCTTTTCACCTACAGACTTTACCCATACACTTTTCGCCCACAAACGTTTTACCCACAGACTTTGCACCTAAGATTTTTCACCCATACCCGTCTCACCCACATACTTTTCACCCACAGACTTTTCACCTGTATACTTTTCACCCACAGTCTTTCACCCATATACTTCTCACCCAGATACTTTTCACCCGCGGACTGTTCCACCATATACTTTTCACCCAGGGACTTTTCACCCAGAGACTCTTTGCCCACCGTCTTTCACCCATATATTTCTCACCCATTTAGTTTTCACCCAAGACTGTTCAACCATATGCTTTTCACCCACAGACTTTCACCCATAAACTTTTCACCCGCAGAATTAACATAGACCCGGGCAAGCCGGCGGCGGAAGTTTCCCAAACATAAATGACCTATAGTTCAAAGACACCCTGTCCCGACCGTGTCCTTCCCTCGACAACCGTTTGATTTTTTCAGCGAGAGACGAAGCAAAGTCTTCACACTCCACACTCCACACTTCACACTGCACTCTTCGCACTCCAAACTTCAAACTTCACACTCACACTTCACACTTCACTTTTCACTTCTCACTTCACACTCCACACTTCACACTTCACACTTCACACTGCGCTCTTCGCACTCCAAACTGAAACTTCACACTCCACACTTCACACTCCACACTTCACACTTCACACTTCTCACTTCTCACTGCTTCCTTCACACTCCAAACCTCACACTTCACACTTCACACTTCACACTGCGCTCTTCGCACTCCAAACTGAAACTTCACACTCCACACTTCACACGCCAAGCTTCACACTTCACACTTCACACTTCTCACTTCTCACTGCTTCCTTCACACTCCAAACCTCACACTTCACACTTCACACTGCGCTCTTCGCACTCCAAACTTAAATGCAGCCACAGTACGACGCAACCTTGACGCAGCCATTACAATGCGATCTGCAGAGACTGAGTTGCAAAACACAATAGAACTACGCGCAACGGCGTCGGAAATTGGGAGCTCCAAAACCGGATTTCGACGCCAGAGCGAAAAAAAGACGATTTTGAAGCACTTTTTAAAAGGATTTTTAGAAGGAAAATCATTAGCGCCAAAATGGAGAAAATCTGCTGACAAATCACTATGGCAGCCTTCATGCAGCCACTCCAATACGATTTACGAAGTCCAGCTGCAAAAGACAATAGTATTACGAATGCAGCCACAGCACGAAGCAACCTTGACGCAGCCATTACAATGCGATCTGCAGAGACTGAGTTGCAAAACACAATAGAACTACGCGCAACGGCGTCGGAAATTGTAGCTCCAAAACCGGATCTCGACGCCAGAGCGAAAAAAAGACGATTTTGAAGCACTTTTTAAAAGGATTTTTAGAAGGAAAATCACTAGCGCCAAAGTGGAGAAAATCTGCTGACAAATCACTGTGGCAGCCTTCATGCAGCCACTCCAATACGATTTACGAAGTCCAGCTGCAAAAGACAATAGTATTACGAATGCAGCCACAGCACGAAGCAACCTTGACGCAGCCATTTACACTGCGGGAACGATCCTACAGTTGCAAATCACAATGGAATTCCATCGGCAACTCATCCACCAGCAACACTTGCAATCCCATTTACATTGCGGGAACGATCCTACAGTTGCAAATCACAATGGAATTCTGTCGACCGCACATGCACGAAAAACACTTGAAACCCCATTTACAATGCGGAACCGATCCGACCATGGTCCGACCATGGTCCGAGACCGATCCGAGCATGATCCGACCACACACGAGACCGTCTCGCACCCGTCGCACCGCAGAGGTAGATCATCGACGTTCGGGGACGCACTTTGTCTGGAAAAACATACGGTTTTGTGCATCTGCTATCTCTCAAAAACGCATTTCGTGCGAGACTTCCTTCAAAACTCCATCGGCAACTCCTCCACCAGGACCACTTGCAATCCCATTTGCAGTGAGGGAACAATTTCTTTGCTAACTCTTTCTGTGACTAACTCTTTCCCTCACTAACTCTTTCTTTGACTAACTCTTTCCCTGACTAACTGTTTCTTTGCTAACTCTTTCTTTCACTACCTCATATATCCTGACTAACTCTTTCTTTGACTAACTCTTTCCCTCACTAACTCTTTCTTTGACTGACTCTTTCCCTCACTAACTCTTTCTTTGACTAACTCTTTCCCTCACTGACTCTTTCTTTGACTAACTCTTTCCCTGACTAACTCCTTCTTTGACTAACTCTTTCCCTCACTAACTCTTTCTTTGACTGACTCTTTCCCTCACTAACTCTTTCTTTGGCTAACTCTTTCCCTCACTGACTCTTTCTTTGACTAACTCTTTCCCTGACTAACTCTTTCTTTGACTAACTGTTTCCCTGACGAACTCTTTCTTTGCGAACTCTTTCTGTGACTAACTCTTTCCCTCACTAACTCTTTCTTTGACTAACTCTTTCCCTGACTAACTGTTTCTTTGCTAACTCTTTCTTTGACTAACTCTTTCCCTCACTAACTCTTTCTTTGACTAACTCTTTCCCTCACTATCTCTTTCTTTGACTAACTCTTTCCCTGACTAACTGTTTCTTTGCTAACTCTTTCTTTGACTAACTCTTTCCCTCACTAACTCTTTCTTTGACTAACTCTTTCCCTCACTAACTCTTTCTTTGACTAACTCTTTCTCTTTCCCTGACTTACTGTTTCTTTGACTAACTCTTTCTTTGACGAACTCTTTCCCTGACGAACTCTTTCTTTGCGAACTCTTTCTGTGACTAACTCTTTCCCTCACTAACTCTTTCTTTGACTAACTCTTTCCCTGACTAACTGTTTCTTTGCTAACTTTTTTTTTGACTAACTCTTTCCCTCACTAACTCTTTCTTTGACTAACTCTTTCCCTGACTAACTGTTTCTTTGATTCTTTGACTAACTCTTTCTTTGACTAACTCTTTCCCTGACGAACGCTTTCTTTGCTAACTCTTTCTGTGACTAACTCTTTCCCTCACTAACTCTTTCTTTGCTAACTCTTTCTTTGACTAACTCTTTCCCTGACATTCTAAAAGTCCGTAACACGGAAGTTTCTCCCCCTAAACTTCCTTTGATCACCCGCAGACTTTTCACCCGCAGAATTATCACAGGCGAGGGGCTCACTTTGGGCATAAATTCGATCTCACTTTGGGCATAATTTTTTGAGGTTCACTTTGGGCATAAATTGGGCTCACTTTGCGCATAACAGGGCTCACTTTGGGCATAACTGGGCTCACTTTGGGCATAAATGGGTTCACTTTGGGCATAAATGGGCTCACTTTGGGCATAAATAAGCTCCCTTTGGGTTTTAAATGGGTTCACTTTGGGCATAAATGAGATCACTTTGGGCATAAAAAGCAGAGCCACGACACCTTTAGGGTTTATATGTTGGTGCACTTAATTAATGTAAGAAGAGCCACGACACCTTTAGGTTTATATACTTTTCACCCAGAGACTCTTCACCCAGAGACTCTTCTTCCACAGGCTTTTGAGACTTTTCACCCAGAGGCTCTTGACCAATATACGTACTTTTTACCCTCACCATATACTTTTCACCCAGGGACTTTGACCAATACATTTTTTGCCCACATTTTTTTAACCCACACTCTTTTCACCCACAGACTTTGCACCCTCAGACTTTTCACCCATACCCGTTTCACCTGTATACTTTTGACCCACGGGCTTTTCACCCACACACTTTTCACCCACAGACTTTTCACCTAAACACTCTTCACCAATATACTTTTTACCCTCAAAATTTTCCCCCGTATACTGTTGACCCACAGACTTTTCACCCATATATTTTTCACCCACATACTTTTCACCCACATTCTTTCACCCATATAATTACCTCTCACCCATATACTTTTCACCCACAGACTGTTCAACCATATGCCTTTCACCCCTAGACTTTTCACCCAGAGACTCTTCACCAACATATCTTTTACCCTCAGACTTTTCCCCCATATACTTTTCTTCGTCCATATTATACTTTTCACTCATACACTTTTTGCCCAGAAACTTTTCAATTATATATTTTTTTTCACCCATAGACTTTTTACCCACAGACTCTTGACCCACAGACTTTTCACCCGCAGACTTTCACCCATACACTTTTCGTCCACAGACTTTTCACCCACAGACTTTGCACTCTCAGTGTTTTCACCCATACCTGTTTCACCCACATACTTTTGACCCATGGACCTAGAAAACAACCGGACCTAGGGGGAATCGATACCCACCGTCACTGTTTTGCCACCTGGTACCTGCAAAACCATACTTTTTTCACGCCTAAAACGCCACCTATTTACGACGTTTTCGGCTTTTGGCAACTACCCCCCCAGACCCCTTATATGCTCACTTCGTTCGCGAATAACAACTAGCCAGCTTCCCGGCTGGCTTCCGTAATAAAGATTGACCTCAACCTTCCAACCTGATTCAGGTTGCCGGCTAATCCATCCGACACGACATCACCACACACGATTCAAACTGCTTGAGGCCAAGTTGCATACACTGGGCAGCCACAGGATGCATCTGTGCAGGCGCATGTATCGCCTGAGTCGCCAGTGCATTGGCAAGCCTCTTGGATGAACTTCTCAGCATAGCTCACGTAAACCTACGGTGGCAGCAGGGCACAAGGTCTTGCAGTGGCAGGAAAGAAAAATGCCGAAAGTATGTGAATGAAAGTAAACCTATAAGGTGGCCTGGAAAATAATGTACACATCCCGTTGGTAATCCTTGCCACAAGAAAGTGCGCCAGATCTCAGAACCAATTTGTAAACCTCCCCCCAACAATAAAGGACGCCAACCGTCTTGGGATGTGTTTTTTTCTTCATTGTTGTTTTTTGCTAGTTTTTTTCCCCTCCTGACCTGTTTTTTTGATTCTGACCTTGAAGTTGCGTTTTTGTTGCATCTTGATTCAAAAATGATTTGCAACAAACTCGCAAAGGGGGTAGCCTACCAACAGGCGGTGACCTAAATAGTTTTTTTGATCTTCCTAAAAATCCAAAGAACAGTTACTAATTCAAGTTTTCTTTGACTATATATAGTTTAGGTTCCATTTCAATTTCAATTGGAAGTGCTTGGGGCCAATTCTCACTTCATTTCAATTAAGTATAGTTTAATTTCGCTTTCAATTGAATTCAGATAGTAGTTCAAATTCAAACCAGTTCAAATTCATGCAATTCAAATTCAAATTCAACTAAAATCCAAATCAATTAAAACCAAGTTGAAGTCAACTAAACCAATACCAATCTCAATCCAGAGACAGCTTTCCACAATACGTTTCTATTTGGTTTACGTATTTTTCAATTAGGCAATTTGTTCCACAATACCAAATGTCCCAAAAAGTATGTTTGGCCACCTCAAACTTTATTTAGGCAACAATATGTTCAGTAAGTTTTGGGGCAGTTATTAATTAATCAAGTGTCAACATTAGGGCACAACGTCTTGCACTGGCAGAGAGGAAAAAAAACATCGGAACTTGTGTATGTGAATGAAACTGCGAGATGATGCTTTGCTGCCCCTCTCATGAAGCCGGAGAACACCCCAAAGTTTTCCAACTTTCGTCGAGAAGCTGCCAGCAAAGGGGTGGATAAATACTTGTATCCCTTCTTCCAAGCAATTTGCGCTGTCTTCCTCCAATTGTGCATGACCGTTCTAATGCACTTCCTGAGTGTCTGGTATTGGGCAGAGTTTCGTAGGCGCAGGGATTTTGAGCCAAGAGAACCAAGAGATTCGTGCAGTGTACAAATATCATCAAATATCTCGGTTCTTTCATGGTTATGGTAATCTCATGGTGCCTCACCAAGTTGCGGCTCCTGTGCCCATAAGTCGGGCAATGGTTGTTGCGCATCACATCCAGACACTGGCCAAAATCCCACACCCGTGGCTACGGATTTCGACCAACAGTCACCTGGGCGCTGCAAAGGCTGGATATGGCTGGATAGTCAGCACGAGGAATGTCACAAAAATCTGGATAAAGGACTTATAACTTATAACTTATAATTATACTTATAATGGCTTTTCCTGAAAAGGTTAACTTCTTCAAGAGTTGTAGGTATATATAGTCAAATTAGTCAATCTAATTGACAATCTGTGTTTAAGACGGCATTTGACGGTACTTAAAAGTTCAAATAGCTTGAGCCATAGGTGGCTCTCTCTCTCTCTCTCCCTCCATCGCCATCTCAGGAGATCAGCAGTCAAGCTGAAGGCGAGCTAAAAAGGCGACTTGGCAGGTCAGCATCCAAGCTCGTTAGCCAGGCGCGTCATATCACCAAGCCACCGCAAAAGTAAAGTACAAATTTCCGTTACTATACATAAGGCGTCAAAGGGATGAAAATGAATAGGCAAAGGTGACTGCTCTGTGCAGTTTATACAGCTAGATGCAGCCAGTTTGCACATGCCCTGGCTGTTGGGATGACCAGGGGGTAAACCAACTCCGCTGTCGGCTATTGGGCAATCGTTTTGTTGCACAGCTTGCGGAGTGCAAGGCCTTGCTGCTGTGGCACTGAAGCAACTGGTCAGTAACTGGTTGCATCATGTTGCATCTGGTTGCACAAAGCAAATGCTGCAAACTCATCAAACTCAAGGGGTTGATATGGGTTGATGATGGTAAAGATGTCCCCGCCTGACGCAGGTTCCAAACATGTTGCCCATACAGCTGCCCTGGATGTCTGGCTCATTCATGCCTAGGAAAATGTCGGCCATTTGTGCTGGAGATCTCTTACCTCAGCTTCCATGTCAGGAAAGGAGAAGCTTCTGCCGTTGTGCATCACTGTGCACAAGAGTCAATTCCAATTCAATTCCAAACACAGGTGAGGTGCCATTCCCATCCAGGAAATTTGTCTCTCCAGCTTCTCGCACCCACTTCTTCTCCACGACACCGGACCCCCATATTTCAGGCATGAACAAAAAGTCCTTGCTGAGATATTCAGGCCCTTGGGCAGTTTCCATTGGAGCCAAGTTCCAGTTCCAAAAGGACACTTTCTGGAAGGAGCTACTCTTCTTCAAGGAATCGATGAAACGTTGGGTCTCTGCCGTGGTCTCCCCAGTTTCAGAGATGCCCGGCAAAGGTCCCAGTAGACCACAGCCCCAGAGTGGATCATTCTCCGTGTCCAGCTTTGGCTTCAAAGATCTACTCTCGCTTGAGTCCCTCAGCTTCTCAAGTTACATGGCTTCCATGCAAGTCCAGTTTATTGCTAACTGTGGAGGCTCAGTGAGCATCCGTGACGGCCAAGCTCCTGGCGTGGCGGAAAACAATTTCGCCTTAGAACATGAGAGAAGGATACACAAACATACACAAACAACATGCCCGAAATTGCTTTGCCTTTTTCTTCCCGTGCTGACGAAGCCAAGACACGCTGACAAAACCCACAACGACTGCAATGGAAATTCCAGCGGCGACTTGCTTGCAAATTCGGGAACGTCCTTGACGACACAAGCACTACAAGTAACTGTATGAATCTATATGAGTCATCATCACTGTAGTGCAACATGCTATGCGGATGTACTCAATATGCATGTCAAATATCATGCTATCGGCTGAAAGGTGGCGGGCCTTTTCCCCTTGACAGCTCGTTAGCATTCTCCGTTTCCATGGGCTGCGGCTTGGATCCTGGGCAAAGGCTCAGCCCGGCCCCCATCAACTCGTCATTCTAGAAATGGGCTGAAAACACCTGAAAACATAGACGGGAAAGAAGATCCAAATGAGGTTAAAAAACGTATATAAAAAGGATATTTGTCAAAAAATGTGATAATTGTGCATTGTAGTGATTGTGCAAGTTCGGACACGTGATTGGGAAGGTAAACTGTGCAATTTCTGGTTACCGCAAAGCTCCTGCTGCCATACTGCGCCGCTCAGCATGGGTTCCGGCTTGAACCCACAGGCATCTTGGCAAAGCACAAATTACATCACACACACATATATATATACACCCGAGAAGTGCAGAAAGGAACTACAGATATCTAATACTGCTCCCGCGGCTATTGTGAACTTGGAGAGAAACCAGGTGCGAGCAAGCATGAGCTGTGTGTTCCATATACAAAGAAAGGTGGGCTGGCAATTGAATACCCTTCGCTTGGGCAAACTTGCAAGGACCCTAAAAATGAAGCTGTGCAGTCACTTTTATCTGCGTACTTCCACTGGCCCATGCCATGCCACAAGTGTACCTGCTCAGCTGCCACTACTTATGTGAAACAGTTTCTTTCACCTAGCCATGGCATCCACCTTGGAGATGCACCATTGAAGTCCACTCAGACAACCAAGAGCCTGAACCTATACTTCCCATCACTGTTCCTACATTAAAGGATATTGAAGTCTCTTATATTTTTAAATAACATTTTAAACCTATTTTCAGCAATTGCCGGTCCCATATGGTTGCTTATGTTGCTTATTCAAGTTGCAAGTATTTCCGGAAGTTTGCATTGGCTGTTCTGCCATATAATGCATTTGCTGGCATGGCCCACATGTGAGGGAAACACATATGATCTTCAATCTTCAACTATTAACGGTATAGTATGGTATAGTCGGTATAGTTGAATTGGCAGTGATTTTAATTCCTTGGATTCGCCAGAGTTGTGAGTCTCGGGCATTAGGAGAAGCGGGCATGGGCACCTCCAAGCCGGTCGCTTGAGGATTTCAAATGGCGGCGGAAAGACATGGAAAGACTATGACATGACTCCTGCCACTTGATCTCCGCTGTCAGATCTCACAGGCAGATCAATTTGTTTGCAAAATAAACGCTAGACCGCCCAAGAGGCCCTCAGATTCACACCATGAGTAAGCCTCTTGTTGCAACTTAGGGAACCATGCTTGCGCAAATATTAACATTATGGGTCCATGGGAATGGCTCAAAAAACGGGCATGAATCGTTCCGCAGTGATCCGGACGTATGGAACGAGTGAGGTACAGCAGGTTTGATCCGCACATATTGCAAAGGTATACTAAGGTGGCCTGATATTGGTACAAGCACAACTTGTCATTTTCGTTTATGGACAAAGGGTATGGATCATATCCGCTAGCAATGTATGGATCATGGGGATGGATTGGGGCTATGGATCGCCGGTGGGTCCAGGTATGGATCGGGGCCTTACATTTTGAACCCCGGCCATATCTCGCTGTCTGATAACAGTCGCGAAAACGTTGGTCGAAATCCAAGCTTTCAAAGCAATGCTTCATCGCACCACTGCTAGTCTCTTGTTTCTCATTGTTTTCCACTCTCTGGCAGCCTGGACTGCTCTGGAATTTGAATGCAATTGATAGCTTGAAGTGAAACAGCCACAAAAAAATGTCGGCCGGTCCTACAGTGCATCTGGCATCTATAATCTCACAACCTTCAAAATCTATGTAGCCAAAAACCCTCATCAGCATCTGCAGTCATCGAACAGGTCGAGGTGCCCAAGTGATACCTTGTGTTCTCAACCTCATCTTGCACGGGCAAGTAGGTGGCTGAAGTTATTGAGGTCTTAGTTTCTGAGCTCTTAGCTGTAGTGCCACATCATTTCCTTCTGTTACTACCTGCAGTCTGAGCAACAAGGCGCTAGCTGTTAGGTGCTTTTAGTCCCTGGATGGCAGTAAAAAAAACAATCGCAACAACACCGGTTGCCACATCACCCTCTTGTAGTGATCTCTACTCATCTCGACTCCACACCAATCCATCAATGCCTCCCAACCATCATTGGCAGCTTGACTGACCTGGGACAGTACTTCCGGTGCACAATACATTGCAAAACCTTGGTTTGCCTTTTACCCCATAGATTTTGAAACCTGTAAATCCTGTACTAATCTGAACCTCACATGTGCTTGATCTCGACATTCTTAGGTCAGGACCAAGGTGGGATTGACTCTCAATCTGTCGCTGGCATAGCGAAGCGCCTTTGAGGTGAGGCAAAACTGCTGCACTGCAGCTGTGGCCACCGATGCACCATGATGCACCACAGAATTCTTTGAACGAAAAACGTCTACAGTCTAAAGCCTACAGACCAAGGCCACCGGATGGTGACAATCCTTACCATCAAAAACCATCAAACACTTTTGTGCCAGTGCCAGCCTCGCCCTTTTGGGACACGGCTGCAGTCATGACGTCCAAATTATCATGAAGCTCCTGGTGGAAAGGACAAAAGCCCTGCGAGCGCTGTGAGAAGAACATTCAACAGGTGTATAGGTGCTTGTCACTGCTAGATACTGCTATATAATGCTATATATATATATTTATAGATCTATGTAGTCTATATGTCTATATTAAGTCTAAGAGTCTACAGTCTACATATATAGAAATCGGTCTATGCGTATGACAGTATGATACATACCGTACCGACAACCCAGCAGCATCTCCTCGTCAATAAACTGTAAAGCTTCCCAGCTTTGCTCGATGGCGAACAAGGCTGCGAGCGGTAAAAAGAATCATTGCAACTGAAGCAACTGTGTTGAACTACAGTCAGCCAAAAGAGAAATTTCAAAACATCGCAAAACAAGCAATGGTGCAAGTGGGGGGTGTACCCAAGTCTTTGTTCTTCTTGAGCTCAGTGGATGCGTACTCGTAGGAACGCCAGTCGTTTGCAATGGCCTAGGCCATGTGCAGGGTCCATGGAGCCTGCGTTCTAATCATGCGATGCCATGCGCGAGTGCAAGTTCCCGCCTCCTTCATGATGTCGAAATCCTCTCTGAAGGACTGGTAAAAAGCGTGCCGAACGGCGCAGCCATCCTGCTGCAAGGCACAGTGAAAGAAAGATACAGAAAGTATTGACAGCAGTGCCTGAGCCACAACAAACATCAAACAAATATATAACAAATGAATCAATCCATCAACTCCTGCCGAACGGCCTCCAACACAACCTCGCATGCTGCCAGTGCCATGCTGTGCCCAAAAAAGGATACAGTATGATACCGTGCTCTCATGTACGAGTACTCAGTACCCTTTTCAAAGCGACGAATCGTATGTAGTCTGGAATTCTGGATGTGCGGAGGTAGCCGTAGCAATCAGTCCACAATAGCCGTCACTATCCCTATCACGATCACCATCGTGATCACCGTGATCATCATGATCGCCATGATCATCATGACCATCATGATCACCACGATCATCACCATCCTCATCATCCTCGTATTATCCTCATCGTCAATCGAAACACAAAACAGCGATATCAACATGATGCCTGCCTCTCGGTTACATCGGAGTGCTTCAGAGGCAAACTGCAGGGTGAAGCCTGACGTCTTCAAGACCTGGCCAGGTTTCAAGCACCAGTGATCTTCTGATGTCTTATTGAAATCATGAGCATACTGTGTATAACACTGTGCAATCATGTGGGAATGATATCTTCCCAGATTTCCCAGAAAGTCTTTCGCCCTGGTGCCTCAAGCACAAATTCCTTGTTCTCCCGCAGGTTTTGATACGCAAACTGAAAGGCCTCATTCGTGGAAATCGCACGCCGGCAATCGCCAGTACATGTATTTGCTCTTTTGTCATTGCCCACTTGATATGGAAAGCTTTGGAAGTGCTTCCAGTACTGCGCAGCCACCTTGCATGATACATAGATCAATCTCAAGAAATAAGAAAAGGAGGCTACAGTATGCTACAGTGTCAGAATCTGACAGCTGGTTTGCAGAGTGCCAGACAAGCAACTGCCTGCTTCTGCATCAAAAAAAGGCTACTGCCAAAGTATCTCATGCTTCTTGCTGAGTCTTGAGCCCGCCAGTCCTGCCGTACCGCCTCAGTTTTCAGCTAAGCGCATCTACTGTAAGTGTTCAGACCCAGTTTTCCCCAAAATCAAATAGCGGTGATCCATGGTGATCCAATGAAATTCACACTCGGCACCTCATCTCATCCCAACATATCCCAACTGGGCCCATGACTGCCAAGCCCATCCGTGGATCTGCCCGAACTGCTGGGGGTCTGGGTTGTCAGCTGCTTTGACAAAAAATGCCACGATCACGTGCCCAGAACAAAACACATGGACTCATTGACATTCTCTGTTGAACGGGATTTCGATAACTCTCAATTGATCTCGAAGTACTGAGTGCTGGACGCTTTTGACAAGGCTTGCCAATCTCGAGAAACAGCCTGGAATATGTTTTTGCCGCATTTGACTCCAGAGGTCAAGTACCCAATTTATCCCAATTTCATATGCAGCCATTTTGCTGTCATTGATCTGTGATGATCTGTGCCCGCTGGTAAGTTCTGGAGCAAATACTGACACGACTCACCCTTGAAACTTGCACCAAATGCCTATGTCATGCCTATGCCTATGTCGTTGACATCCAAGTGTTCGTGGTGGCTCCAGACTGATCAGACTGTGCGCGCCTGGCTCCAAGTGTTTCGCTCAGCAGGCCTGGGTTCTTCACTGCGTGGCTACTGTGGGGCAAGTCGAGTTTAGACACTGGGTGGCTCCTGTGGGGCAAGTTGAGTTTAGATAGATACATAGATAATTGATAGATGGATAGAAAAAAAAGATAGATAGATTAGATTAGATTATATAGATTCGATTAGATTAGATTTGGATTAGATTAGATTAGATTTAGATTAGATTAGATTAGATGCGATGAGATTAGATTTAGATAAGATAAGATAGATAGATAGTAGGTAGATAGATGGATAGATGGATGGATGGTTGGATGGATGGATAGATGGATAGATGGATGGATCGATGGATGAATGGATGGATGGATAGATAAATAAATAATAGATAACATACCTACAGTAATGATCAGTACATATCAGTACGTAATGTTATCACATACATTACATTCATATCTGGTGGCTTTATGGATTGGAGGAGTGCACTCTCACACACCACATGTGTATCCACAGGGCTGCCCACGTAAGGCTGGGTAGCTTGAGGCAATCGACAGCCATTGCAATGAAGCGAGCCCAAGCTGGTGTGCTTAGGATTGGAAGTTTTACGAGATACTGAAATATGAATAAGCATGAATAAACTTTATCTCTCTTGCTTCTGCACTATGTCTAAATGTGTCTCACCAATATCACCAACTTTGGAGAGAAAGTTCAACAATATTAAACTGCTACTGCAGTACTAGCCACACTGGCAAGAAGCTAGCAAAGCCACCTGCGAGGTCAAGTTTCAATCATATCATATCTCAGTAGCAGTCTTTGCATAAAACTGTGACTGGTGTCCGTCGAAGTAAAAGGGCAAGAATCTATAGGCACGAAGTGGCACTGTCATCGTCATGTTATTATGTATACACTGTAGCCTGTGCAAATGAGTCCTACTGCACGCTGTTTGCAACAAGCTTCAATTTCGGTGGTAGCCTTCAATCCTTTCCTGTTGGTGCTTCATGTTGTGTTTGTCTTGTTTGATTGACGAACAGCTGCGGTCACTCTTTTCTTATCGACGAAGCACGACTGAAAACAATTTTTGCAAGCTGTGCCAACGCTACCTTGTGGGACAGTTGCGAAATCTTGTCGCACACATAAACTTCATTCATCTTCACTCAGGCGCTGCGTGGCACTTGGCCAAATGTTGGTGTTCGTCATGTTTTATCCAATATCGGGAAGTCGCTTTGCTGGGTCTCACCTTTGCTGTGAATCGCATAGCAAGAACGGCAACCTGATGCAGCGTGCATCATGTAAGCGGCTGTCATTGGTCTCTCTCTCTCTCTCTCCCTCTCTGGCATCCCGACCCGTGACCAAATTCAGAATATGACATGCAACATCATGCAACCCAAGTGTGGCCGACCAATGACATTGGAAAATGATGGGTCATCCATCCCATCTCTTGATGCGTGCAATCTCGGATAAAGGCATAGTCCCTTGATGTCAACCTGCTTTGCAGTGACCACCAGGACAAGGAATGCCCTGTCTCACTAGAGTCTGTACACAGGCTTTTCCACGGTGTGTTCCTGCAAGCCAAAAAGAACATGGCCACGTTGCGTGCAATTCTAGCCTGGCTTTGGAAGAAATTTCACGCGTGGTGCAAACGGATTCCCCGCCTCCTTGCGGCCATTTGGCCATCTCGTGATCGTCCGGATGCCTTGAAGTTCACTGAGATTCAGACTATTTCAGACTCATTTGATGCCAGATTTGATGCCAGTGGTGTGCAAACCCCGAAACTCCCAAGTGATCTGCATCTGCTGCATACTGGCACAGACGCGTGACGGAGTCGCCGCATTCCATCATCACCCAGCAGGGTCTCCCTCTGAACTTCTAGGCGAGGCCAATGATCGTGGCATGTTGCCATGGGATATCTTTCAGCCTCACAGAATGTGAGGATTTGCGGGCAAAATATTGCAAAATTGGTGACTCAACAGTGATACTTTGTAAATCTTTGTAATCAACTTTGAGTTTGACAGGTTTTGAAAGCACATAAAATCAAATGACCAACTGAAACTCTATTGGTGTGACCAAGGGCAGGGAATGACTCAAAGAATGTTTCAGCATGTTCTAAGTTTGGGCAATTGCATCATACCGAATCCATTTGGTTCTATTTGCAGAAATGCCTGACCACCCTGCGCTGGCGCTAATTGTGATGCTGCTTGCGCTGCACGAAGGAGCCGCGCATAGATGCCTTCCTTGACAGCTGCGGCATGCACTCCTTCGCAGCGTGCCCGAATCAAAAACATCGAAAAGATTCATCAGATCTATTCAAAAATATGCAAAGGCTGTAGCGCCTGGGATTGCAGAAATAGAACAAACAAGAACACACATGAACAAACATTTTATGAAGAACAACCTCAAGCATGACCAGTGACACTTTGACCTTGGGACCTTACTCCTGGACTGATCTTTACACGGAGTGAGTGCTTCAAATCCTAAGATCACACTGAATCGCAGGCTAATCTCAGGTTCACTCCTGGCTTGATGTTGAACCGAGCCAGCTCCACATCAAGCATTTCATCAACACCCCTTCCGCTGAAGGCAGCTTGAAAGAGCTTCTCTGCTTGCTCATCATTTATAGAGCTGAATGGTGGCCGCCCATTTTGACTGCCAGACATGCGGGTCTTCGGACGCTTTCCTAGAGTACGGCCGTGGCTGTATTCGGTGGCTCTACTGGCAACTAATTTGGGGCAAACCATTCTGGACGTGCTGAAAGGATCTCATAAAATGCCAGAGTATAACTGTATAATACTATATAATACTGTATATATAACGTTGTATAACCCGGAGATACCCTGAGCGCCAGCAAGGGCTGCAGGTCGTAAGTTGTATGGCCACTTTCTGGATTCTGGAGCACGAGAGGCCGATGATGGAAACACAAGGAGCAGCGAGCTGGATTGGCTGAATGGAGTTGAGGATTGCTCCCAACTTTAATTGTCAAAATTCTGTTCGGTCCTTTGTTGCGCGATCGCAAGCGCTGGTAAGCTTCTGAGACTCTGCGGAAGGCTTCGTCAGCATTGTGGGCCTGACCAGCCATGAGTTTTACCTCAAGCTTTAGCACAGTGTCCTGAGAGACTCATCAGACTCATACAGTAAGACATAGAGTGGCCTTTTGTTGGCTCTAACTTCTAACTTCGCTCTAAGCCGCGTTTATTGTGAAAACATGTGACAAATAAATTACAGTAATAAATAAAGATGCTTCTCAAATCTTCTGAGCCTCTCTGCTTCCAGTTGAATCTGGATGCGTCTGGACTGCAGCTTTGAGATAAGCAGCTCTTACCTCCTCCGCGGAAGAACCTGAGCCAATTCGACAGCGCTTCACCGAATGCATCGAATGCTCATTGCATCATTGCAGAGGCCTGGATGGACTCCTAAGATCTTGTAAGGGTCTTCGATGCTGCTGCACATCCTGACCAGAAACGCTGAATTCTTCAGCAAATCAAACCACAAGGTATCACAAGGTGCATCAAGATTTATTCATATTATTTAATATTAATATGATATTATGTAATATGGTGCAAGCGGATTGTACTATCTTTTCATGTTGTGATGAATGACGTCATCTCAGCACCAAAGTCCTGGTGCAAAGTGCAATCCGTAGCTTCCCAACCTTGTGAGTCCGCACGACCGCGCGCGGGCCGACATACAAACGTACACTTGGATTGATGATTGATTGATGCATATTCAAGCTGCGTGGATCTGTACACACACAGATATATATATATAGTTATATAATCACACACACACATATATATATACAATATATATGCACAAACAAACAAACAGCCGGACGGCCGGACGGACAAAGGCATCATACACACAGTCACAGTGGACATCTTTGATCAGCTATGTGAGAGGAATTGCGAGGGATGCAGCAAAGCTCTCATAAGTGAAGGTAACAGCGCTGGGCAAGCAGCATGAAGCTTGATGTACGGTCGCAAGCAATGCCGAATCATTCAGCAGCTGAATGCACATAGCACTGCACTGTGCTCAAAAGAACAGGGAAGAAGAGGATTGTGCCAGTGGTTCAAGTACAAACCTTGAGAATGATGTGTCTTGTAGAAAATCAGCATGCTTGAGCTTGACGTGACTTCCCTCTTCTCCAACGAGAAGGTTAGAAGATGACCTTGCCATGGTTTCTCTTGCTGTCGCTACTTGCTGCTTGCTGTTTTCATGTTGTTTTCTGATTTTTTTGTGGGCAGCTAAGGCTGAAGGGTAGCAAGTTATTGCAAGCCCGTTGCCTTCTGAAATCGTCACAGCCTCGCTTCTGCGTGAACATACAACATTATACAATCGTCATGCAACTAATCCTCTGATAGCACCTGCAGAAAATCCTTTTAGGCTTGGACGCTTGGTCTGAAATATGCGGAAATCTCCATGTCTTAGACATGGAATGGAGGTTCAGCTAACGGATCTTCCAAAGATTCCTGAACCTGGAACATCCTGGAACTGTGTGGAACTGTGGCACATGATTCTGTCAGCTGTCAGGGATCCATGAAGATCGCGCTCACAATCTATTCTTGGCGCTTTCAGCACTTTAGTGATGGAGCCTTGGTGCACATTTGCTGCGGATGAGCCACAGCCACACTAACATTCACTGACAAATTTGTCAAGACCTGTCAAGACACCAAAAAAGTGCATCATCGTCAAAGGTAAGTGCCACACAGACACAATCCTAGGCGTTTACACTGCAATGCACTGCGAAACCATGAAATTGAAGAGTTGGAATTGCTATGCAAGGAACGGCAGGTGTGTCTTGCCACTGCTTTCAAGAGAAACATAGACAAACAAGCAATATTCTCAAAACCACTGGGGGCAGGGCCTTGAAAAAACATTCCTGTCACACGAGGCAAATTTGGACTTGTTCTTGTTTCATATGTTTCATGTTTTGTCTACGTATCGCCGTTCGTGCCATGTTCAGAAATTCATGATCATTGGCAAGAGATTTGCCCAGCCGTCGGTGTCTTCAACACCAGTTCGGCAATGATCCAACAGCATCCAATGCGCTTTAGGATCCGTGATGATCCGTGTGCATCAAAACACTTGGCTGGTGAGACAATCTGGTTGCTGTCTCGGGGAGGCTGTAGAATGAGTCCAGGTCCTGCCCAAGTGAGGTGTTGCCAGCAAGAACTGATTCTTGCACGGAAGTGAGAATTGTGACGTCGAGTCTGATGGAGACGGTGCCTTGATCATTCCCATCTGCTCGCTGCGGGTTGAAGCCAGACCTAACCTGGAGGTTGGTCGTGACTGAAAGCAGCTTTGGACTCAATGCGCTTAAGAAGTCACTTTGTCACATGTCCCGAGGTACGACGGTGGATTGTTACTGTTAGTATGCTATTGTGGCTATGGGCTATGATTATAATTAGATATAATTAGTATGTTATAGTCTAGTAGTATGTCATAGTATGCCACCCATGTCAAGTTTGGGGAAGTCGACAAATTATCAAGGAATATCAGGGAGCTGCTGGGGCTGGAACGCCACAGGTCCCATCGGAGCACCAATTGTGGATCGGTACGTGCTCCTGGAGACAGGAACTTTGCTGCTCCATTTTTGTTCTGATCATTTCTGATCCACATGTGAGGTCAACCACATTCAACCCGCAGAAAAGGATCATGGCACAGAGGTCATCACAAATGATCATCTTGAAGATGGATCTTGATGACATGATATGACATGTACGGACAGAATCTGCAAGATTTTGCCGCATCCGGTGCTTCTCCTCATTCCACCAGACCTGAGTTGACATGAGTTGGCTGCTACGTGCAGCAATGGCAATGAACACAGAACACAAAGAATGCTCGCATACGCCGGACAAAATGGCTCATTGCAGTACAGCCATCCAAATCCAGGCCAGCTGATCTCTGCAAGGAATCGGAAAACACTTGGAACTGTCAAATGACAACCACATCACATAATTATATAATATTATATATAATTATCACATGAGACATCCTTGAGAAATTGCTGAATGTCCTTAAGCACTCTGCAACTTCAACAATCATCTTCAAGATCCGACTTCATATTCAAACTGCTTCTCTACTCTTCTCTATAGCATCGGTGCAGAGAGTTCATTAATCCAATCGGGTCGAATCTAATTCCGGACAATAAGGGAATGCGTTTCAATCCGTGTCATATCGCACTTCCAGGTTGCCGGCCCGGCCCAGGAGCTTGTACCAAGAGCGGAAGAAGCCTAGGGAAAGGCAGTCCAGATCTCTCCAGTGCGGCGGTGGTTCCTTGCGTTTTTGGTGACCACTTTCAGGTACTTTTCAGCCCTGCACTCAAGTTGCCGAAGCACAAAAAGTTAAGGCAACAAATGGCAATGAACACAAATCTACTATATATGCATTTGTCCAGGTCTGATACTAAGAACATCCTTCTACGAGTTTACCGGGTCAGGTTGGCTCACCTGATTTTCTAGGGAAAACATAGGTGAAAACAGATACTTGGGCCCTAGAAAAACACAGCTGGAAAAAAAATAAATACCACCTCACTAGAAAATCAGCACACACACAAAACGGCATTTTAGACCCTGAAATGCCAAAAATTTGGTAGAAAATTGAAACCTGATCCTTGGGCTCCGGCGAAAAATGCGGAGCTTGATGTCATAATTATTTAGCATCAACATCTGAGCTATGATATTCTAGAACATTCATGTCCGGCCTCCTCCCCTCTCCCGAGATTCGATTTTTTGGATTTTTTCGAATTTTTCGAGTCTTCTCTCAAAGCGTCCTCCAAAATGAGCCCTTCCCAGCCAATAGTCGCCATGAATTCAAACACAGTCATATATTTTAATATACGAGCTGGTATTTCATACTACCTCCGGGGCTTCGCAGCCTGGCCCGCCCCCCACATGTAAATGTCGTTACCGTACAGCATGCTGCAACTCTGTACAAAAACATACCGCCTCAATTTCTTTCACTTCTTTCACTTCTTTCACTTCAGCAGCTTTTGGTCATAGAAGTTTCAAACAATGACTCAAAAGGAATGTGATTTTCTGGAAGTGACGCGCGCTGTTTTAAATCCAGTGCTTGATTTTCTAGAGGCCACAATTTTCCATACATGTGCCTCCCACATTTTCAAGACGCCTGCATCCAGGTCCATATTCGAAAACCATCGAAAACCTATATTCGAAATTGTTATTTTCACATATTGCCACAATGCGTCACATGTTTTCACATTGTACACATGTTCTCCATATGTTCATTTTTATATAACCCCATCCCAATGTATTTTAAGGTGTTTTCATGTTCTCAGATTTACCAGACTCGCAATTCTGGTTTAGGCGTTTTGGACTTGACTATAGAATATTTCAATATTTTTGGCGTACCCTTATAAAACAGCAGTTTTTGGTCATAGAAGTTTCAAACAAGGACTCAAAAGGAATGTGATTTTCTAGAAGTGACGCGCGCTGTTTTAAATGTGCTTGATTTTCTAGAGGCCACAATTTTCCATACATGTGCCTCCCACATTTTCAAGACGCCTGCATCCAGGTCCATATTCGAAAACCATTGAAAACCTATATTCGAAATTGTTATTTTCACATATTGCCACAATGCGTCACATGTTTTCACATTGTACACATGTTCTCCATATGTTCATTTTTATATAACCCCATCCCAATGTATTTTAAGGTGTTTTCATGTTCTCAGATTTACCAGACTCGCAATTCTGGTTTAAGCGTTTTGGACTTGATTATAGAATATTTCAATATTTTTGGCGTACCCTTATAAAACAGCAGTTTTTGGCCATAGAAGTTTCAAACAATGATTCAGAAAGAATGTGATTTTCGAGAAGTGACGCGCGCTGTTTCAAATCCAGCGCTTGATTTTCTAGAGGCCACAATTTTCCATACATGTGCCTTCCACATTTTCTAGGCGCCTGCATCGAGGTCCATATTCGAAAATCCATATTCGAAATGACTATTTCACAAGTTTTCTGTATATTAATCATATTTCATTTTTAATCCCAATCTATTTTCATGTGTTTTCAATTTCTCTGATCTACCAGACTCGCAGCGACGCGCAGGTACTCAAAGTTCCAGCCCAAGCGCTTCGGATTGGCTGTTTTCCAATTGCGAGATGCGGCAAGTGTTGCAAACTTGGACAGGAGAGAGATGGGATTAGATTTTAAGCATGTTTAAACAAAACAAAATGACCTACCAGTGCCCCTCTAGAAAATCAGGGACCACTAGAAACTCTAGGAACGTCCTCCCAGAGATGCTAAATTATTCTCCTGGATTTTGGGCACTTAAGCTACCCAGAAAATCAGGGTCTCCCGACTCAGAGGTCTCCAAAAGTTGTTCTGTAGAAAATGAGGGGGTTGATAAAAGCAGCCTTTCATCAAAATCGAAGAATTTTCGCGCCAGATTATCAGTCCTTCTTAGGGGGGTTGACCCCCCTGAAATCCTAGAGGAAACTCACACCGGTATTTTCAGAAACATAAGTCTAACTCAACTAAACTAGAAAGACAGAGCCCACTAGAAATTCATAGGCTGACTCTCCAAAATTGGGTCCGTAAAATCCGCATCTTCCGCGCCAGAAAGTTAGGCAGTTAACGAGCCGGATTTCCTAAGGAAAAGGGAACCAGTATTCAGAAACATAAGTCTAACTCAACTAAACTAGAAAGACAGAGCCCACTAGAAATTCATAGGCTGACTCCCCAAAATTGGGTCCGTAAAATCCGCATCTTCCGCGCCAGAAAGTTAGGCTCTGTCAACTTTGAGGTGCTTAAAATAGCCACGCTAGAAAATTAAGGCCCCTATGAAAGCAGCCGATCCCCAGAATACAAACCTGGGATGACTAGGAAATGAAGGCTTACAGGGGGGTCGACCCCCTAGACTTTCTGGCGGAAACTGGTAAGAGGATCTAAGAACACTGAATATGTCGACGTCGCCGTCACCCCATCTATGGATAATGCTTGCCTGACAATTCTTACCCAAGGTCGTTCACAGGCAGTGGCCAATGGTACATTCATCATTTTGCCGCATTTTGCCGAAGCTGCTGAAACGGAATTGTTGTTGATGGCATTCCGGCCTCTCAACAAATGCAGTTCGGCCACATCTAGGAGATCTAGGATGGTTGATGAGTAACCAAAACTCTAGTTATCTCAAGTCGATCTCAAGTCGCGCAGCCTCCAATCGGAAAGTACCTGAGCACATCCGAGCGTCACATGGCAGAGCATACAATGTGGCGTGTGGATGCATGTGGGGTTTCATCTTGGCGGCGGTCACTTTCCTTGGATTCGGGCTCTCCTCTGAGCATCTTCTCGTAGCTACTCCCGTCGATAGGAGGAAGCTGTGGTAAGGGCCTTCGCAGTACGGATTGCAATCAGAGCATGTCTTGAGACATTTCCTTGCAAACAGTTTGTCTATCAAAACTTCAGGCTGCTGGCACTCTGAGATGCGCAATGGCTGATTTGCTTGCAAGCGTTCAAGTGCATATGCAATCCTGCCCGAACCATCCTGAAACATCCTGAAGCCATGTTTCTTTCAAGCCGGTGCCAAGCGGCAAATACCTTTTCTCTGGCTCATCATGGCCCATCGCCACTGTACATGATAGGGTTTTACAGCCATGAATTCGCACCCCGAAGGGCTTGCAATGGCTTGCATATCTGCAGTCACATCGAAAAGATCATTCAGCACCATGCAGCGGATTATTTTCTGGTCAATTGGTCATTATTTTGTAATCCAGTCTAGACAGAGGATGACACAGGACCCTGAGACTAAAACTGAGCATCATTTTGTTGAATAATGTTAAGATATGTTAAGTAATGAGTGCCCCAGTTCGATCTAGCTGGCGAAATGTGTGTTCCAACTACGACAATCTGAAACGAAGCTTGGGAGATTGACTTGGAGCGGCTTAGCAGCTACATGAAGTCTTCCTCAATCTGCCTGCACTCCTCTATGGACCCTGTCTGTGACACACCTTGGAAAACAAATGGCAGGATGAAGTAGAATGCGTACTGCGCGCAGCCGAATGTGACCAACCGACCAACCCAAACAAATTGTCAACAAAACATTCAAGAAGCAGGCACATGCAATCACACACACAAACTTCCAAGGTGGTGACCCACATTTGTGGTCTTTTCCAGGTGCTGGAGGGCAGCATACGTTTTCAGGTCCTGGGACGGGAACTCTCCGATCGCAAGACAACAGGAAGTGATGGATGACCTCGCCTGAGTCACGTGAGTCAAGTTACAACAATTATAGCTCTATTGGCTGACTATGCTGACTCTAAACGGCCCCATAGGTTCTTTGAGACCAAATGATCCAAATGGCATTGTCAGATTATAAATAGGATAAATAGGTTATGATTATGCAATGATTATGCTACTATAGTGAAGGAGGGGCATTGTGCTGCTTGCACGGTCCTTCTCTTCCGCATTTCGCTTCGCTTCTTCCTTCTCCGTTTTCTTCCTCTCCTGGTCGTTCGCTTCCCGTTATGGATCTCTTGATCTTAATCTACATGCGCATACACACACAGATGTATATATATATATACATATCCTCGCACACACACACAAAAACAAAACATCTCTACATAATGCCACTGCTACATATAATATCATAAAATACAATGCCGAATATATCTTTTGTTGTAGACTCTTGGTCCAGTCCAACCTCGATGATCTTTCTTCTCCGTGCGCGCTCCTCGCTATCTCTCTGCTCTTTTTCCTCGACACAACGGATCGCAGCATCGCCTGAGGTGCTTAGCACCACCATTCATCCAGCCTTCGCAAGGTCGACCTTTTTTTCGACCCTCGTCTTTTCCAATTTTTTGATCACATCTTTGTCCTCACTATTGTGCTCTGAAGATTCTGAAGATGAACCGCTCCGAGAATGCTGCTTCGCACTGAGAACTTGATAGGCAGCAATATGCATAGTGATTCACATTCGATGAAGTTATCTGTTATTGATTGTTATTGCATAGATTTGATTATATTTGCATATCATTATCATTCATTATCTATCATCAGCATCACCCATGAAATGACCGAAAGTGTCCTTGGCCACGTTTTTCATCAAGGTTCGGAATGATTCCTCCCTGAAGCCAACCTTATACTGAGCCCATGCTGCAATGCTTCCAGGCAAAGCTCAAGCGTGTGCTGCTGTGTCTGCTCAGGTGTTGCGCCTGGCCCACTTCCATCTGATCCTCCTTCTTCAAGTTGAGGAAAGGTGTGTAAACAATGTCGCACTGAGCTGCCTTCGAAGACTGACTTCTGGCATGTCAGTGGCTCTTGTGATATGCACTGATTGCTCATGCATGTTCATGCGTTTTCTCCTATTGGTAGCAGTGCCAGCTGCTGTGATGAACCGGGAACAGCATGGAACAGCAGTAGGCAAAGGCGCTCGTCGCAGCCTTGCAGCCTTCGATGGAGTTCTCTTTCGTCAGCTGCGCCATTTCGCCAAGGATCTCTTCAGGAACGGAGGCGATGGCATCCAGCAGCCTGCAGATTCGTGCCGTGGCTGCCCGAAACTGAACTAAGACCACATGAGATTGATAGTCTGAGAACCTTGCATGCTAAGTGACTGTGAGAGTGGGGATGGCACGTGTTTGGCCCTTCTGCATCCTTTTGGACTTTATCTCTGTTTATCCTGCTACTCCGATGAGACGTTGATAATCCCGATAAAAACAAACACACACACATACATAAAATCTGTGACATGATGTGACAGGATCAAACATGACGTACCAGCATGAAAGCCAGGGTAAATCCACGTGCCTCTGCTTCGCCTCTGCCTGATATTGGGAGGGGACGCCTTGTGGACTTGGCAATTTTTGAGCATTCTGTCTTCCAGTTGGAAGGCACATGAAAGATGGGACTTTATGGATGGTTCAACAAGTTGTACTGGCACACATTCCCCACCATTCCCCTCCACGGATGTCTCTGCTTGACAGCCCAAGCATTGGGTTGCCTTGTCTTTCACCCCAGCAAGGTCTACACTTCCTGCTGGTAGCCGAAGGTACCTTCAGCTAAAGGGTTTTGCGACGTTTCAGGTCCGACTGTTGAATGTTAGGGTCTACCCTGCCACCCTCGGCACCCTTGAAGTCTTGTCAAACCCTGTCCATATCATTCCATATCTTGAATTTACACCTAGCATGAATCTGCATCAATACTGTAAGTCTCCGGCGACAGTTTTGAAAGACATGCTTTCCACACCTAATTTTCCTGTATGAAAAGCAATGCCTTGCAGAGTTGATCAGAGCGGTAAACAACACTTGCCAAAGCGGAAAAACGCGTGTGCAAGATTTGGCAAGCGCCAGCCGTATTTTTGGTGCAAGACAAAGTTCAAAGCAGGCTAATTAGATTAGTACTGTCACTCCAAGGAGTCCAAGGAGGGACAAACTGTGGTTGCACAGAAAATGATCTACAAATCGATTTGCTTTGCAAACTAGTGATATCGAGACACTAAAGTAGACCTTGAGCTACGTGATTCCAATTTTCACGTCACCGTCTGAGCTTCTCAACAGAATGTCGAGCACAAATTATGTACAGTACGATGCGGCCGCTAGCACTAAGACCCAAACACATGGGCTGAAGAAAGTTTGTCAACATGAAACCAGATGTCCTGCAACGAGAAGAAGCCACCAGTGATGTATGATCATTCAATCATATTCAATCCATCAAGCTTTTGAAAAGTCAGAAGTCGAAAGCAATATGCATTATGTAAATTTATGTAATAGAAAATGGAGCTTCACATCTCCTCTGGAAATCCATACTTCAGCAACTCCTCGTTCTCGTACTTGTCCTTTCCCATGTAAACGACCTTATGTTTTCATGTTCATATTAATTTAGCCACGATGTTGTTCCTTTCAAAGTTCAATCTCAGCTTTTGCAAGCTTCCCTCGGTTTGGTACATATCGAGGATCTGAGCAAGTAAAAAAGAACACCTCAGGTTGCAGGTGTTCATCACCAGATATCACTGGTGCACACTCCCACGAGTGTTGCAAAACTTCCCGGCTGAACTTGCACTCAGCCCATCACCATTAGCAAAGTGTGAGCTCACCGCCCACAAATGCAATTCCAAAATTGTCAGCTTCCTACTTGAGCAAAATACGGCGGTAGGATGCAGCAGGAATGCAATACCACTCGGGGTGGAACCTGGGAGTGTCAGGCTGCAGTTTGCACAAACCGTTTGAAAAAAATTATTCTTTGCTGAATCTCAAGGCTCCAGGAACCAAACGGGAGCTCCCCAATCTGCACAGCACGTTCCTGCACACTAAATGACGAAACAAACTGATGGCATTGAAAGCTGTGTTGGGCCAGGACATGAGGCAAGAAAAGTGCAAATGTACTGTACTCATGCTTGAGGTGCCAGTGTGTCGCAGGCTGGCAACCGATGGACGAACGTAACACAAAAGGACCGTGACGCTGAAGGCCTGATACCTTGCATGCAACTTGTCCCATAGCATCCAGTGCAAGCCGACCCCCACATTGACCTCTTATGCAAGATAACACAAACGAAAACAAACTGCAGTTTCAGCACGTCCTTGTTGCAACCGATAGCCTTGGTTGGTGGTGAGTAGCCATGTTGCTGCGATCTTCCACACTTTGATCTGCTACATGCGTTCAAAACAGTCCAGCCCTAGGCACAGCGCCCAATTTAAATGGCGCAGCTTCATTTGTGCACGGTTTGTTGGCGCCATGTCGAAATTACCTGCAAGTGCATGGAAAGCTTTGAGCACAAATC
>CAMXCT020001787.1:50000-57500 GCA_947184155.2 Cladocopium goreaui
CAGACTTTCCCTGTTTGGTGATGTCTGCAAACTATGCTGTCTGCTGGGAGGACCCAATGATAATCCCTGTCCACTTGCTTGGGTAAGACGCTGGCTGATCCCTGCTTGAAGCAGCGGGTGCTGTGAACCGTCCATCAACATTCCAGTGCCTAGGTGTCATGTTTGTCATAGTCTGTATCCGATGGCCATAGGAAAGCTGTCCACGTTGTTGGACATTGGATGCATGACCACAACGTACCAAAGCCGGCCACACCCTGGACCTTCATTTACCTTCATGCATCCTGCGCATTCTGAGCATCCTGTTGCATGTTCATGATTCTGAGGTCTCTCACCCATATCTTTCACTGTTGCCCTGCAAGGTCAGCCAAGCCAAGCAGCAAAGGGCTGGCAAAATTGATTGAACTCTGGTCAGCTTGGGTCAACTTTGAACATCTTTTACCCCGCCTTGCCCACCACTGTAGGTGCACGAGTCTTTGGCCCCAACCCAGTTTGTGAGACCTGTGCTTGGGGCGAAGGTTTGCTCAACATAGTGAAATGCCCTGGACTACAAAGGAACTATTCTGGGCGAACGCATCACTACCTGATGGGGGCAACTATCTTGGATTCTTGAACCTGCCGCCGTTGACATTATGTAATTTACATGTAATTAATTCATGTACCTCTCCTAATCTCTCCTACATTCTCCCACGCGAAGGGTTAGTAATAACAATCTGTCCGTTTCCGTGATTGGCGGAGAAAGAGAGCTATGAGATGCTATGAGTGAACAAACACAACTCCACGTGAAATTCTCACTAAAGGAAACCCCGCTGAAAGTACTGCCGCCTGCTCGAAGGCTTCTTGTGGTGGCGCTTTGTAGTCTCGCTTTGTTGTGGAGATCTCTGGCTCCTGCAGCGCCGCACAGTGCAACTTAACTTGCTCTGCATGGATCTGCATGTTACCGGCTGTGGACGTTCCAACTAGGCTCCCGGCCACTTTAGTGTTGGATTGGGCCCAGACACCTGAAGTTTGCAGCTGACGTTGGTAACACAATGGCAATGGTTGGAAGAAGTGTCTGCTGTTTAAATATGTTTAAGCAATGCTGCCCATGGATCCTGCTGCCCGTGTGAGCTTGTCATGTTCCATCAGAGTCGCATTTCTCAATGGTTTCGGAAATCAAAGTGTTGCAACACATTCAGTCTCTTTCAGTCCTTTTGGTCTCCAGTATTTTTGGGGCTTCAAAATGCTCGTCACTTGTGGTTAGAAAAAGCTGAGCCAGTGGCTTGCCGTCTGCTGAGGGGTAGGATCTTCCATCCTGGCACAAGGGGAAAAGTTCTCTGGTGACAATGATGTTTTTCTTGACGTAAGCAAACGCCGTCCAGCAACTTGACTGTTGAAATTAGGCCATGAAATAAGATCTTGCTTTGATGAGATCTCGATGTATAAATCGCAGAAATAAGAAGTTTTACGTGAGTTGTCATGCCAGGGTGTAGTACCCAATTCTTCTTGGACAGAAAAAGTTGACATACGTTTATACAAGCAGACTTGCCACACGTACCCACTCACACTCAGATCAAGGACTCCTTGGTACGTTGCTGTGCTGCACCTTCTCTCCTGGCAGCAGAGTTTGGAATATATTGGAATATTGGATTCATGTTGGATTCGTTTCCTCACAATTTCATTCATTCCACTTTTCCCATGTCCCTGGAGTCTCCCTATGTTCAAAGGTTTCAGCACTTCCCTGATCTGCCCATATCATCCCATACAAATATAATATTATATATTATTATTCATATATCATATATCCCATACATTCCCATAATACATTCCCATACTATCAATCATATGGTCCTATCATACTATATGCCTCACCTTTGCGAGGCCTCACCTGGGAGTTCCAGGCCTGAACCAGCTGCCTGGACCTGTTTCAAGGATCGTCGCCTGGCGTGACATGATGTTGTTTTTCATGTAATTTCACATCCAAATGGGTCCAAGTGGCAGGACCTTCCTGTCACGAATTGACCAACAAAAGGATCGGAGGTAGTCTACATCCGGAAAAAACGCTGTGGTTGCTGTATTCGCTTCGGCACTGTTAGATGTCCTGTGCATTTTGATGCGGCAGTGTCAACTAAACAGCGCATGAGTTTGGTCCTGAAAACTATGAGCAGGCAATCTTCTCCATGCAGCATCATGCAACCGATGCAACTGTCAGGTCCGTCATCACCTGTTTCTCTAGGGCACCTCATTGGTCTTCCCACTACACTGGACGGCAATCCAGCTGCTCCACTGACAGATGTGGCTGCTGGTGCAGCCTGTGGTGCCTGGAGAAAAAAACTCCAATTTGCTTGGGTACAGTACTACAAAGGCACATAAATGTACTACAGTATCTATGTGATTTTGTAGTACTGTAACATGTAGCAAGTACGGTCGTGTCTGAGCATTGTATCCACTGATATCCACTGCCTTTTTCTGTACAGTACACGTGCCTCTGACACGCTGGACATGCCATCCTCCCCTGGGCTGGAGCTTTTCGTAGCATCCTGACGGCTATCATGCAATAGTTGTCTCGCAGTATGGCTCAATTGAATTCAATTGATTAAATCTTGATCTTTTTGTACTGCTCTGCTCCTAATTCAACCTTCACCATCTTTCACTCTGGAATCTCGTCAACTGTCTTTCGAAACATATCAAAGTCGTATCAAAGTCATATGATGGTGGCGTGGCAAACTTTCAAAGTCTGCTTGAGGCGGCACCTCTGCCAAATGCTTTGGTGGAGTTCTAAGGATCTGCACCTAGGCCGGTTTGCCGGTTTGCCAAATCAATCTGTTGAAATGTACAGCCAACTAATTCCCAAAAATTAGGGTGACTTCATATATCACTCAGTGCCCAACTCGTCGACCACTGGCACTACGAGAGGCTGATCCCCTGGCCGCAAAAAGTGCAGAAAGTCGGCTTTGAGCGCTTGGATTGTTTGGTTGCTTTCGCATCTTGCCACGTTCATTGAGTAGTCAATTCCATGTTGCCCAATTATGCCCGATTTACAAAGTCAGCAATTTGCCATGTTTGCCACATGTGAACCTCGCTGCTGACTTTGGCAATTGTGCTCCTGCGAGGGGAGTCCACTCAGGCTGGCTGGCTTTCCGGATATGCACGGGCATTCGGTGCCACGTCTCAACTCTATGCACCCATCGCTCCAAAATCAACACATCCAAACAAGATTCAAAAATATAGTATGTCATGGCGTGAGATTATTACTGTATGGTTTCTTAAATGTGACTCATGACCACTCTGCATGATTACATCTGTATCATCCATATCACATATCTTTTCAAAGGTTTCACTGCATGAAGATAAGGCAGTTTTGGAGGGTATAGCGAAAGCGGAAGCTGCCTGGCCGCGGTGCAGCTTGCTTTCGCGCAGCTGGCTGAGCCGAAGATGGGCGACCTGTGATGTCGTCTGATGTCAGGTCTGTGGTTTCTGCGATTCCCTCAGGTGCTGTGGCCAAATGATTTCCTGAGACTCAAACCTGTTCGTGGCCTGACACACCAACATGAGTCACACGAGGAATGCACGAGGAGTAGTGTATGTTTGATTTCCTTCCCTTGCACATTTGGGACCACTGCTCTTTCGCAGCCCTGCCCAAAACATGTCATCGGAGGTCCTTTTCACATCTTTTATCCAATGCCGCAATGGCAATACCCAACAGAATTCATTCACACGTATTGACTCCTTTCACAGTTTCCTTCACACTCTCAGAGTGTCCTCCTCGTATCTCCTCGCGACGTGTATGCATATAAAAAATATGTAATATATATATATATAACAGGTGTATGCAATTAATCGTGTAAATTATGGTAATTATATCTAATTATGTATATATATATATAAACCAGACACCATCAGACTCTACTGTAGGTATCATTTATATCTGTGAGTAGTAGTAGTAGTACTGATTAGATTAGCATTGTGTTGTGTGTGTGTGCGCGTGGCTGTGTGTAAGAATGGATTGTAGATGCACACGAGATCGCCATGAGGAACTATTAGATACGTATGCGCAATTGTTTGAAATCGGTGTTCGGGAAGGTTGAATCAAAACTGGAGCATCGTTTCAAAGAGACATTCAGTCTGCAGGAATCTGCAGGACATCTCGAAGCCAGTACTTGTGGGCTGAAAACTGAGCATCCAACGTTCCAACTTGCTTCTCCTGCCTAGCTTGACGAGGCTGGTACCGGCTTGCCTTCGGCCCTTCCGCACTTGGGCCAACATCGTACTCATCCGAAGCATGATTGCCTGCAACCTCTCCAAACCTATCTGCAGTGTCCACGGTCTGCCCTTGTGGCGGTTGTGACATCTGAGGCATTTGGCTGGCTTCCTCAGCCTCCCTGAAAGATCTAGGGACAACGGCCCAAGCAGGAAAATGTCTCATGGAAAACTGCTCCGTCTCAGCATCAACCTTCGAAGACTCTGACATCTCTGGCCGTGAATGCTCGGACCGCCACAAGGGATCAATGCAATCAAATGGACCTGAGCCAGAAAAGGGTGCACCATTGCACCATGCCTTCCTGGACGACTCCCCTTCGAAGGGACCAGTGACTGGTGCAGGTGGCCCACTCGCAGTTGCATCTTTGTCTAGCCGCTCACGCTGCCAAAATTCCAGTGGTGGTGCCCTGTAGTCCATGCGACTGGTCGAGGAAGCTTCAAACTTGACTGAAGACCTATCTGCATGTGCTGAACTGCTTCTTCGCCCTTGGTACGGACTTCGACTTGCTTCTTTTAGTGCATCTGCTGATGGAGCACGGTAGTGAGCTCTCATAGACGACTCTCCTTCAAAAGTTGTTTGTGGAAGCTTCCTTTCACGACTCCCAGAACTTGTGCCTGAAATCAATTGCCGCAAGTCCTCCAATGGTGGCACTCCGTAGTCATGATGTGCCGTTGACCCTCCTTCAAAACGAGCAAATGCTGTTGCAGGCTCTCTCGAAAATGGCTCAACCGGAGGTGTAATCCTCAAAGACTCCGGTGGCGGTGCTTGATAGTGTGCCTTCATGGACGACTCCTCTTCGAAGGGACCAGTGACTGGTGCAGGTGGCCCACTCGCAGTTGCATCTTTGTCTAGCCGCTCACGCTGCCAAAATTCCAGTGGTGGTGCCCTGTAGTCCATGCGACTGGTCAAGGAAGCTTCAAACTTGACTGAAGACCTATCTGCATGTGCTGAACTGCTTCTTCGCCCTTGGTACGGACTTCGACTTGCTTCTTTTAGTGCATCTGCTGATGGAGCACGGTAGTGAGCTCTCATAGACGACTCTCCTTCAAAAGTTGTTTGTGGAAGCTTCCTTTCACGACTCCCAGAACTTGTGCCTGAAATCAATTGCCGCAAGTCCTCCAATGGTGGCACTCCGTAGTCATGATGTGCCGTTGACCCTCCTTCAAAACGAGCAAATGCTGTTGCAGGCTCTCTCGAAAATGGCTCAACCGGAGGTGTAATCCTCAAAGACTCCGGTGGCGGTGCTTGATAGTGTGCCTTCATGGACGACTCCCCTTCGAAGGGACCAGTGACTGGTGCAGGTGGCCCACTCGCAGTTGCATCTTTGTCTAGCCGCTCACGCTGCCAAAATTCCAGTGGTGGTGCCCTGTAGTCCATGCGACTGGTCGAGGAAGCTTCAAACTTGACTGAAGACCTATCTGCATGTGCTGAACTGCTTCTTCGCCCTTGGTACGGACTTCGACTTGCTTCTTTTAGTGCATCTGCTGATGGAGCACGGTAGTGAGCTCTCATAGACGACTCTCCTTCAAAAGTTGTTTGTGGAAGCTTCCTTTCACGACTCCCAGAACTTGTGCCTGAAATCAATTGCCGCAAGTCCTCCAATGGTGGCACTCCGTAGTCATGATGTGCTGTTGACCCTCCTTCAAAATGAGCAAGCGCCAGTGCAGGTGGTGATCCACTAGGGTTTGGCTCTAGCCCTACGCATGTTGTTTGGAAATCCTGGTGCGTAGTGGACTGACCCTCAAAGCGAGCTGTCTGCTGACTTGCAGCCTGTGAGTCTGCATGTCTCAGACTTGCGCTGCTGGCAGCTAGCACTGCCTCCGTTGAAGGAGCCGCATAGTGAGCCTTCATGGATGATTCTCCCTCGAAAGGAATTGGCGGAGCCATTTCATCACAAACTGGTCGCCCTAAGAACTGAAACAGCTTCTCCAAAGGGGGTGCTTGGTAATCATGGCGCATCGTGGACTGTCCTTCCAAAGCAACTTTTGCTTCCTCAACTTTGATGTCTGGCTGCTGCTGCCTTATGCCACCTGTCGCTGCTATCAACGCTTCCTCAGATGGGGCTTGGTAGTGAGCCTTCATGGATGACTCACCTTCAAACCGGATTGGACTCACTGCTGTTGTTGCTGCAGCTGGCTGGGGCTGGTTCAAGGCCACTGATGGTGGCGTTTGGAAATCCTGGTGCATAGTAGACTGACCCTCAAAGCGAGCTGTCTGCTGGCTTGAAGCCTGCAAGTCTGCATGTCTCAGACTTGCGCTGCTTGCAGCTAGCACTGCCTCCGTTGAAGGAGCCGCATAGTGAGCCTTCATGGATGATTCTCCCTCAAAAGGAATTGGCGGAGCCATTTCATCACAAGCTGGTTGCCCTAAGAACTGAAGCAGCTTCTCCAAAGGGGGTGCTTGGTAATCATGGCGCATCGTGGACTGTCCCTCAAAAGCCACTTTTGCTTCCTCAACTTTGATGTCTGGCTGTTGCTGCCTTTTGCCACCTGTCGCTGCTATCAACGCTTCCTCAGATGGGGCTTGATAGTGAGCCTTCATGGATGACTCACCTTCAAACCGGATTGGACTCACTTCTGTTGTTGCTGCAGCTGGCTGGGGCTGGTTCAAGGCCACTGGTGGTGGCGCTTGGAAATCCTGGTGCATAGTGGACTGACCCTCAAAGCGAGCTGTCTGCTGGCTTGCAGCCTGTAAGACTGCATGTCTCAGACTTGCGCTGCTTGCAGCTAGCACTGCCTCGGTTGAAGGAGCCGCATAGTGAGCCTTCATGGATGATTCTCCCTCAAAAGGAATTGGCGGAGCCATTTCATCACAAGCTGGTGGCCCTAAGAACTGAAACAGCTTCTCCACAGGGAGTGCTTGGTAATCATGGCGCATCGTGGACTGTCCCTCAAAAGCCACTTTTGCTTCCTCAACTTTGATGTCTGGCTGCTGCTGCCTTATGCCACCTGTCGCTGCTATCAACGCTTCCTCAGATGGGGCTTGGTAGTGAGCCTTCATGGATGACTCACCTTCAAACCGGATTGGACTCACTTCTGTTGTTGCTGCAGCTGGCTGGGGCTGGTTCAAGGCCACTGGTGGTGGCGTTTGGAAATCCTGGTGCATAGTAGACTGACCCTCAAAGCGAGCTGTCTGCTGGCTTGAAACCTGCAAGTCTGCATGTCTCAGACTTGCGCTGCTTGCAGCTAGCACTGCCTCGGTTGAAGGAGCCGCATAGTGAGCCTTCATGGATGATTCTCCCTCAAAAGGAATTGGCGGAGCCA
>CAMXCT020001787.1:65000-132048 GCA_947184155.2 Cladocopium goreaui
CAGTGACCCGCTTGGAGAACTTGAAGTCGTCGTGGCTAAGATGTCCAAGATCTCGAAGGCCAGGCAGTTCAGTGCACCTGATGGTGAACTCCCTGCGCTCGCCCGTTCCCGGTGAGAAAAAGTACCATTTGGGGTATCCAGATGGTCGCAAAGGCGGTTCAGCCGGAGGCTGAGGTCCACCCATTCCCGGGGGAGGAGCACTTGCCATGGGCGGCTCCTTCTTGGCAATCTTCGGGGCAGGCTCCGACGAAGACGCAGCGGCAGGTGCCGATGACTTCTGAGGAGGTGCCCTTGGTGAGGTTGTTGTCAACGTCGCAGGTGGTGCCTTGAAAGGCAAAGCTTTGGGCATAGGATGGTCCGCAGCTTCCGCTGGGAGTGCAGGTGGCTCCGGCTTGGGGGATCCAGTTGCACTCTTCGGAGTTGGTGGCGGACTTGGCTTTGGGGACGCCATGGGAGACGTTCCCGTCGCCGTTGAGACCTTTGGAAGCCGCGGAGCAGGCTTGGGCTGAATCATGGTGGCCTGATCCTTCATCTTCGGTTTGATGAATTGGCTGACCGTGTCCCCGATCACCTGGGCGATGCCGCTCGATGACGATGCTGCTTCCGATGAGGAAGCCGCCTTCGACTTGGCCTTCGACAGGATCTGGACCGAGGCAGCAGGGTCACCCGCGCGAAGTTTCTCCTCGGCGGACTTGGGCTCCTCAAAGATCTCCCGTTCCATCTGACGATGCTTCTCCTCATCCGTCAAATCGAAGCGACGAATGATGATTGCACCATCGTCTGTCTGCTGCATGGATTCCTGCCGAAGTTCAAGCTTGGCAGGGTCACGTGTGACGTCGGTGTCCAAGATGTTCACTATGCCAGAACCATCCAATTTGAAGTCCACAGCATGGATCTTATTCATCAGATGGGAGCGCAGCTTCCGCTGGCTAAACATTGAGGCTGAGCCGCCGACAATGGGGTCCCTGAAGACAATCTCCTCGTCGGCATCCGGCTCGTCAATGTCGCGCTCGTCGGAAACACCAGGCAATCGATCCAAAAAGGGCTTGAGGATGGCGTCGATGAGCTCACCATCCATCTCCGGCTCTTTGACCTCATGTGGTTCAAAGTGCTCGGGTTCCCCCGGCAGTGCAGCATCCACGGACTCCAAAAGCTGCCAGTTCGATGAGGCCACAGCGGCATCATCCTGCACCGTAGGAGCCTGTGGGATCTGTGCACGTTCAGGATCAACTTCATTGGGAAGTCGTTGCCCTTTGGGTCAAGTCTCCTTCACATAGATTTCCCAACCGTCCACGTCCATGGAGACCAACACTTCTTCCATCTCTTCCCACTCCGGGTTGTTTTCTGGAAGTGGGTTGGCCAACGATTCCTCGCGGCGCTTCTTCATCTCTCCCATCTCAATCAATGGCTTGCACGACCGAAGTCGAAAGAGATGATAACCAAGAGCGCCTGCTTCAGAGTAGAACCGAATGCACTGGAGGCGGTTATGCTCCGAATTCTCCATGTGCTGGCCGTCGTATCGTGTTGTACACTTGATAAGCGACGTGGCATCGAGGACGCAGAGTCCGCGTTTCCTCAAAGCCTCGGCTTCTCGGATCATTTGACGGTCATAGTCGGGGTGCAACCCGTACCCTCTGCCGTACCAGGGCATGACAAGGACGATGTTCCCAACGTCGGCACGCGTCGTCAGCTTCACGAGGTCGTTCAAAGCGGAGAAATGGGTATTGACCCTTTCCTCCATGAGATCGTTTGCTGCGTCACGGCGCTTCTGTGAGTAACATGCCATCTACTTGTCGAGCCAATCACAGTGGAGGAAGCCGTAGTTCCCAAAAATATCGTTGCCAGCGTAAGAGATGACAATGACAGATGGGCGAGAGGTTCCCCTCCGCTGCAAACATTCAAGAGAGTGCTCGACGCCCTTGATGATGTCAGGCAGCCCACGACCCCATTTGAGATCGTGCCAGACCGTTTTGCGGCCTGGTGGGAGGAGGTCCGGCTTCTCCTTGATGTACTCGCCGATGTTCCTGCGCGTAGAAGCGTACCCGTCGACCATGTCCACAAGTGCCATCGAAGAATCTCCGGCAAAGATGAAATTGGCCTCAGGTTCCCCTGGGCAAACCATGCCTCTGAGTGAGAAGCTGGAAACGCCGTCGAGGAGCTTCGCGTCTTCTGGGCTGACGTCACGGAGGTAGCCTTTGGCCAACAACGAATGGTCAGTGTTCCCCATGATGGATGTCAAATCCGAAATGACATCGGCTTCATTTACCACACGACACTGCGTGACAGAGCCAAAAATGCTCCCAGTCAACGCGTACCACGCCTTTCCATTAGGCCCCACAGTCACATCTTCAGCAGTGGACTCCGGTTCCCCGGGTCGAATGCCAGCAGCCTCCGCAGCAGCAGAGTAATCTGCCTCTTCGACCTCACCTTGGGGAAAGCGACGGAAGTAAGCCATGGTAGATGATGATGTAGAAAGCGAAACAGCGCAGAGTGCAATGGAAGTCGTCAGTTCGTATTTTGAGCTGGTCGCTGCGATAAAAGCTCGATGGATCATGTCCGTCATCTGAAATGAATACGATTCGGTTTCCTTCAAGTCATGACCTCTGCCCTGGACATGGTTATGACTACCATCACATGACAATCCATCAAAAGCAGCGACAATTGAATCACAATCGGTTTGAATAGCCCAAGGTTTCTTAATAGATTCACCATCTTTGTTGACAATACCAACCATGCATCCATCAAAGGTGACTCTGATGAGTTGATGTTTTCCACAAAACTTCTCAACTCGGTCAAACTTCCAATAGATACAATGAGCTGGCCATTCGATCGCAATCTTTGGACTTAAATGACGAATAAGATTGAGAAAATCGACCATAGATGACCATATCTTCTCAAAAACATGTCGATGGTATTCAACTTTGAGTTTGGCTGATTCATGTTGCAAGTTCACATATGACCATGTGGTGCCACCAGTGCAAGGGATGCTGATCCAAAACAAAACTGGACATGGTTGTGCAGTTGAACTCTCAATTGCTCGAATAATTTCATTTCGAATATCCATTCTGTTTGATCTAGATGTAACATCTCTTTCTTCGGTGCATCTGATGACATAACAATCTTTTGAATGCTTCCTTGAACGATCACCAAGCTTCGAATCAGGTCCACAACAAAATTCGATGAGTACCCTGCTATGAGATGCCACTGTAGGGCAAGCAGGTTCCCCTGCGCGTTGCTGAGATCCCGACACTGTTGAAGGTGCAGGTTCCCCTGCGCAGGCTTTCATCTTCTGTGGCTCCTTCCGCGGAAGGGGCTGTGATGAAATACCCATCAATCGCAGAGCTGATTCCCACTTCTCGGAGTTGGTAAAAGGCTTGGTGAGGATATCTGCCGCTTGAAGCGATGAACCAACATAGACAAGTCTGAAATGTTTTCGTTTGAACTGTTCAGATAACCATGACAAGTTCAATCTTTGGGTTTTGTCAGTATGCCTAAATGACGGTGACCTACCACTCTCAAGGATTCGAATGGTTGCTTGGTTGTCCTCAAGGAAAATGACCTCAAGACTACCGGGTCCTGCCATGTACACACTTTCATCCCCCCGCTTTTCAGATCCAATATACTTAAAATCAGTTAATGCAGATCTGATTTCCCGTGACTCAACCCCGTAGTCAACTTCGTTTGGTCCAGGAATTCTAAAGATAGTTTTCCCAGTCCATTCAAAGTCATAGACAACATCAGCGTCAGGAGTCGTCCAGTCCCATGTCAAATCAAATTCAACATCACCGGTTTTGGTTTTCATGATGGTGTACCTTTGCCTTGCCAATCCCTGAAGGATCACTGGACAATCCGAATCAATTGGGTTATACAGTTTATTCCGGGGTTTGACATGAACTCTGGTAATTTGGTTGGTGAATGGACTGTGCTCCCAATAATCATCTTTGGGGTTTTTGGCACGAGTTTCCACTCTGCGGGACGGCCTTTGTTGAGTGCTATCTCCCCCCGCGTGACGTATGACTGACCACAGGCAGGAGGAAGGTAAACCAACAGCACGTAAAGCAAGGTTCGCCGCCGTGACTTCATCCTCTGTTGATGACATAGCCGTTGAAGTCTGCTTCTTTGAAAAAGCTGTGAGTGGATAAAACGTGTTTGGTCCTACCAAAGCAAGGAGGCAACCACTTGTTGAACGGTTGTCATGTTCCCCAGCATGATCTAAATCTGCAAATAACCATGTTTTGCAGGCCTCAGGTGGATCCCCAACGAAACCAACCATTGTACGATCAAGGGTTGTGTGTATGTAACACATTAATCGATGGAGACTTTTGTCGCAATCAGGTGACCATTTTGTAACCCTACTTGCTAATCCCTGAGTAGCACGGAGAAGATCAAACCTAGCCATTCGTGCTGCGAACAACACTTTCATCAGCACACGTGATGCTATAGGCTGGAGTTCCCCCCGAGCTTCTGCCTCGTCCATGATTGGACGTGCAATTTTGTCATCTGGGAAAGGAGTTGAAACTTTCTTGAACTTTACATTTGGTCCTGCTAGTTCAACGTAGCGGTCAATGCATTGTTGTAAGAATTGTCGCATGTCATATTCGACTGTATTGACATTCTTTGTCATGCACTTGGATTTTTGTTGCTCAAGTTCATCAAGAAAAGTAAATCCTTGTGCCCTAGCCGCTTTCTTTGCTCCCGATTTGTCTCTTATCTTCTTAGCTGCTGCCAAAACTTTTGTGGGTTCTTGGATTGACTTGTCCACGAAGTAGGTTGGTCCCGTCCACCAAAATGGAAGTCCAGTTGGGTTTTGAGATTCCATATCATGAACATATTCTTTGGGTTCATCTTGGGTTTGACAAGGTTCACACACGGTTAGCCGGTGCGTTCCCGCCCGGAAGGATGTATCGTCCTTCGGCTTGTCCTGGAACTTCTTGCGAGGTTGCAGGTGATGATGAACACAAACTCCAAGCTCTGGCATGTGCTCCCAGTAGTCCTTTGTTCGGCGGGCCGGACTGGCTGGCTTACTAGAAGGATCTGGGATGCTGGCGTCGAAGACATGAGCAAACGGATGAGCACTTACATCTAGTTTGACATTTTGTTTGAACACATGTTCACATCCAAGATATCTGCCGGCATCTTCTGGAGTATCCATGTCGATCTGAGAAGAAATTAACTTCCACCCTTCATCAATGTTCTTGGAAGGTCCTGACATCTTGAAGTCGTCAACATAAACACCAAGTAACAACTTCAATTTCGGATGCCAAAACATTGAAGGCCAGCATTCCGGGTAGAGTGGGTGAAATCCGACTGCATAAAGGGCTTTCTCGCAATGACGTTGCCATAGACCCCCCGAATCAGGGTGACCATACAATGCCAAAACAAGAAGTACAACCGGATCTTTGTACACACCAACCCATTCCTTCGGCCATCGATTTCTCGGTAATCTAATCCAAGTTAGAATTCCTTGCATCAATGCTTGGGTGTAAGCTTGCTTACCATCACCTTGTGATGTCCGGTTCCCCGGCATGGAGCCATAAGCATCCAATGCTTTCCCTGCCTCCATGTTAGCCGGCGAACTTCCGAGCTCCGCGAACAAAGCAACATCTGCCGCTTCGTCCTTGACGTTGTTTCCTTGAAACACGGTGCGACCCTTAAACTTGCGCATGGGGTCACCCTGCGGTAGCTCACTCCCCTTTTCGACACAAATCTCGAAGATTTTGCCTACATGAACTTTGGTTTTGTTCTTGATGGCTTCCCTTGAAACATCATCCCATTCCCTAACAGTGGAATAATCCCATGCACCCTTACTAGTAAGGTTATTCCATTCCTTATCGGGTGCAGCTTGGGCAGCTGGAGTGTTGTTGATCTCCTTCTGTCCCACGGGTCTGGCCACGAGTGCGTTGGAAAAATGAAAGCACATGAGCTCTGATTGATCCTTGAGCTTGTCTCGATGGCAATGGTTTCCACCATGCGAGCCCCCCGGATTGCAGGTGACTGGCATTGCGGGAATGAAATCATCTGATGTTTCATCATTCTTAGATTCTTTGACAGCTGAAGTGGCAAAACGATCTATTACCCTGTTATACTTACGTTCTTTGGCAACTGCAGCATCATGCTTTTCAGCTGCCTCTTTCAACAAGGCTTCACGTTTGGCCCTTTCTCTAGCCGCTTTGGAGGCCCCCCGCCAAAGAAATGTTGGAATGTCCTTTGGTTTGGAGGAACCTTTGTATCGTCTACCCTTAAAACCACTAGCATCGTAGTATGAAGGGTCATCCTTTGAGATAAACTCTGACTTGCCAGTTTTGGGGTCAATAACTTCGATGTCATCAGATTCAAGTCCAGCTTCACGCATCAACTGTTCTCTTCGCCCTCCACCGGTCCTGGCTCAATGGCTTTCCTTGGAGCAACCAAGTCTTCAATTGTTTGAGCATCCATCTTCTTTGGATCTGGTGGAGCATCAAGGCTAAGAGATTCATATAAACCTTCCCTAATGGCCTTGTACCTACCTTTCAAAGGATAAATAAACGGTCCATCAGGTACAGTGAGTTGGTTGACACGAACGACCTGAACTGATTCGTTGAATTCCTTCTCCATGAGGTCCTTCAATGATGCTACGAGAAATTCATTTCTCCAAACGAAACCTGGTTGCATGGCATATCCCAAAAAGACACCTGGATTAGAAGTTGGGTCAAAACGCAGATCTTTCTTGGGTTTGAGTTTCGGTCCAGTCCAATAATCAATGCGAGCCCCAAAAGGAATGTTGGGTCCCTTGAACTTTTCCCCAAAACGAAGCTCCCATGGAGACAAGATTTCAGGGTGGTCCTGGATGTTGTGTGCCATACACCAATGTCGTGCAGCATAACTCCAATAGGAATGGTGAAGCCCTGCTTGTTCAAGGTTTACTCTAGTCCCTTCAAGTACGGACCTGAGATTCCTCTCGGCGACTGCGTTCGACTTAGAGACATAAGCAACACTAGTGTTCTGTCTCCACCCAACTTCCCGACAAGCGAGCTTGATGGATGGTGCTGCATCGGAGTAAAACACTCCGACTTCTTCACCAGGTGCAATGAAATGTCTAAAAGCTAAAACACAATCTTTGGCATGACTTCTCGCTGAAGGATAAATCCAACGAAAATTTGTAGCGACATCTTTCATGACCATAGCAACCCTGTCACCGTCAATAGATTGTTCGTTGGCATCCCTAGTCACAAGATGATCCCCAGTGATGTGATCCCCAAACTTGTTGGATTCCACAGTCAAAGATTCCCCCTTACTACGTTTGGTAGGTTTGTACATCTTTGCACATTTGCATGTTTCGCAAAAAGGGTTCTTTGGGGTGTGTGTCATCATGTGCCTAAGGGTCCTGGCCTCTTCTCGAAGTGCAGCTTCACCACGATCAATCGCTTTGGGTTCAGGCAACTGAAGCCGACCGTCAACTGGTTCTTCAGGAGCTTCGGCTTCATCTTCCGAACCTTCGACAACGTCGGGTGTTATGGCTGCTGGAGGTCCTGGTGCTAGTTCACCAGGAAAGAACTCCTCGAGACTATCGTCACCACGTCCAAGAATTTCATCGTCATCTGCGATGGAAGCCTCATAAGGTTCTTCGACCTCTTCGACTTCGTCCTCGGACTCAGTGCCGACAGCTGACATGCGAGACCTTCGAACAGGTGAGATGATAGGCTTGCCGTTCCCGGCAGCGGAGTTCCACGAAAACGGAATCCCTACTGCAGCGGGTACCTGGCCATCTCTGGATGGTAGATAAGGAACAAAATCTTTAACTTCAAGTTTGATCTTGGTTCCATCTTTCTTCTTGAAATATGGGCGACTAAAGCTTTTCCAAACAAAATCCCATCCATCTTGAATACATCTCATCCCTACCGATATTACAGCCGGGGCATCGGGAAGAACATATGGATGAACTTCTTTGTCGATGCAATCAATATGAACAGAAGCTTGTTGGTCAGCTGATTGGGAACCATTTGCAGTGATTAATTCAAGGGGTTCATGAGAGTGATACACGATGTCATCGGGAATCATCTTGCTGCAAACTAAGTCCTGTGCACTACCAGTGTCAGCAATCCAGGCAATCTCGGCGGATGCATTTCGCTGCTGAGATGGCATGTGACCTGGCAACGCATTCAAGTCGGAACGGATGCAGTGGCGACAGCCGATATCACTGTCACATTCAAAGCTGCATTTGCAAAGCTTACCATGCAACTCCCGAAAGACAGCTGATTGCAACATCTGTGCTGCAAGTATTGCATCACTTTCTCGTGCTTCGATCGTATCTTTACGAGTACGATCGTCCTTGGTGATGCGAACTGGATTGAAAGTCCGTTGTTTGGCTTGGCACGGATGCAAATTACAATTTTGCTCAATGGGAACTTCGAAGATTTCATCGTTGCCCCCAAATGAAACAGTGCGATTGGGTGTAACTGGCATGGCAAAATGCTGGTTGAAACAATGCGGAGAGGCGATGCCTTCCGGCACGCAATGAGTGCTGGTCGAAGGGTTGACGACTGCGACCATCATCAGAGCGCGCATCAGGCAAACTGCAGCTGAGCCAGAGGAAGATGGTTTTCCCCCTTTGTCCTTGAGACTCTGTGAGCCTTTCGAGGAATTGGAACCTCGACTTGACGATCTGGAGCGATCGCCCTTCTTCTTGTTCTTCTTCTTCTTCTTTTTCTGGCTCTTTCCACGCTTGTCATCTTTTGTAGATGCAGCTGCAGGCTTTGGTGGGTGTTGGAAAGCACAGTCATTACCTCGTTGACACTTACCTGCCTTCCAAAACTTGCACACTTGGTTCCTAGATCCTGGAGACAAAGACCGACTATTGCCTCTTGACTTGGACCTGGACTTGCCTTTCTTACCTCCGCCTTTTCCTTTGTCTGACTTTTCATGTTTATATCGGCAATCCTTTCCCCTGGTACACTTGCCAGCCTGGAAGTCATAGCAAATGCCAGTGGGCTTTCCCGCGGATGGCGGCCGTGCGGGTGCTGGCGTAGCATCTCTTTTGCCTGAAACAGACTTCTTGGTAGCCTGGCGCATCTTTTCAAGACGTCTCCTCTCAAGGTAGTCCCTTGCAGCTTTCATGAGAAAATCATAAGAGCGCTTGGGTTCCCCCTCCGGTGTGCGATCATACACAGCCAGATCATGAGAGAGAGGCTTGAAATTCTTGATGGCGTTGTGAAAGTATGCTTGCTTCCACATCATGTCAGGCTCGGAAGTCATTCCAGCGATCACAGCGTCCCATCGGGTGATGAAACCTCTGAGATCATCATTGACTAAGGTAATTAACAGCCATGAGGTCCTCAATGTCGTACACTGCACCATGTTTCCTACTTGTGCTAAAGTGTTTATGAATCATGAGCAATGCTTGACGTCCTCTAGCTGGTGTCCCTGATTTGGCTTGTTCTTCCTTAAAGATGTCAAGTTGCCGTGCAAAGTCCCCTTCGCAGATGTTGGTGAGCGAAGACATGAGCTTTGCGTCAAGGGTCACGAATTTACCTGAGTCCTTCAAGGCATCAACAGACTGGTCTGTCCTGAAAACTTCTTCCACCCACTGAAAAGCTAGGTCGGGTTTGGCTGAAGCCGCAATTATGGCATCCCTTACTCGGATTCTCCAATTCCTATAATTTTCGGGTTGAGGGAACTTAGGTACTAGGATCCTATCAGACTCTTTGGCCTTATGATCAGCAGTCCTAGAACGTTCTAAGGCCCTTTTGACCTTTCGTGCAAAGGAACTCTCAGAATCCGAACTTGACGTCGTAGGGGATGAAGACGAAGAAGGTGATGGCGAAGGATCTCTTCGATGTCGTCGTCTTGATCTACCACGACTGGTCTTTCGATCCTTTTTCTTGTCCTTCTTATCTTTGCGACTTTTCTTGTCGTTGAAGTCCTCGTTGTCGTCATCATCTCCTGGATGTCCACCACCAGGAAGTCCCGGCGGCTTCGAAGGTTCTGCCAATAAATGCTCATCGTCTGCATCTGACGAATGCTGAGGCTTCTTGCTTCCCGAAGCTAACTCCTCAATGATAGGACTTGTAGGCTTCGAGGATTGTGGAACGGGTTTTCCGGGTCCATAACGAATCCTGAGTCCAGGAGTTCCCTCCAGAGGTTGAGACTTTAGGTTCCGAATGAGCTCTTTCTGCTCCTTCCGAAGCTTCTCAATCTCTGCCTCGAAGTCCTTCTTCTGAGATTCGGCTAGCTTCTGCATGTTCAAAGCGTGTTGATTCATTGCATCAATCTGAGTGCGGTACTCGGCAAGTTCCGAACGGGCTGCCTGCAGATCAGCGTTGGACTTCTCTGCAGACGATGTCAAGGCACCTGCACTGTTGACAACATGGGTCAGTTCGGCACTCAGTTCCCTGATGCGATGATCCTGCGCTGTGACCTGCAGTTGAGCAGACTTCTGCTCGCTCATCGCCTGGGCGGCTTGCTCGTTCAACAAAAGGTTCTTCCTGGAAATCTCTTCGGCTGCTTGTTGTTCAACGCTTGCAAGTTGATCTCGGGCTTCACTCACAAGCTCCATACGTTGACGTTCCATGACCTCAGAGTGACGTACATTTGCCTCACTCTGCAATGCCTGCTGCTGAGCAGCCATGAGTTGGTTCGCCAGGTTTGGATCAATGCCTTGTTGTACCACTGCCACGTGGGCGGTACGCTGATCAACACTATTAAAATTGATGGTGTTGAATTGACTGATGTCAATGTTTGAATCCAAGACACCTGGCATGTTCCTGCGTGGATCTTGACGGCATGGGTCAAACTCTTCATCCAGGTAACTCATATCACCTTCAGTTGTTGCCGTGCCTGAATGGATTACCACTTCCTCCGGTTGTGATGTGTTCGCCAATGCTAAGGCAGCCGTGGCGTTCCCGCCCGGGGCAGGCAACGCTGGGGGATTTGACATGGCGAAAGCTAGAGGAGAAAGAACGAAAAGTGTGAGACAAAAGGAAATCAACCAAATCACCTTTGGCGATACGGCTGATAACCTGTAGAAACTAGTTACCAACCACAACACACCACAAATCAGCTAGCACTATTTCTTGAGCCACAGCGACATAGTAACTAAGGTGAAAATGACTATACATGTAATAGGACTGTGCAACAACAGATTAGATAGATTAGATCGATTAGATCGATTAGATCGATTAGATAGATTAGATAGATTAGATAGATTAGATGGATCAGATAGATCAGATAGATCAGATAGATTAGATAGATTAGATAGATTAGATAGATTAGATAGATTAGATAGATTAGATAGATTAGATAGATTAGATAGATTTAGATAGATTAGATAGATTAGATAGATTAGATAGATTAGATAGATTAGATAGATTAGATAGATTAGATAGATAGATAGATAGATAGATAGATAGATAGATAGATAGATAGATAGATAGATAGATAGATAGATAGATAGATAGATAGATAGATAGATTAGATAGATTAGATAGATTAGATAGATTAGATAGATAGATAGATAGATAGATAGATAGATAGATAGATAGATAGATAGATAGATAGATAGATAGAGATAGATCAGATAGATAGATAGATAGATAGATTAGATAGATTAGATAGATTAGATAGATTAGATAGATTAGATAGATTAGATAGATTAGATAGATTAGATAGATTAGATAGATTAGATAGATAGATTAGATAGATTAGATAGAGAGATAGATTAGATAGATTAGATAGATTAGATAGATTCGATAGATTAGATAGATTAGATAGATTAGATAGATTAGATAGATTAGATAGATTAGATTAGATAGATTAGATAGATTAGATAGATAGATAGATAGATAGATAGATTAGATTAGATAGATTAGATAGATTAGATAGATAGATTAGATAGATTAGATAGATTAGATAGATTAGATAGATTAGATAGATTAGATTAGATTAGATTAGATTAGATTAGATTAGATTAGATTAGATTAGATTAGATTAGATAGATAGATAGCTAGATAGATAGATAGATAGACAGATAGATAGATAGATAGGTAGATAGATAGATAGATAAGTAAGATAGATAGATAGAAAGATAGATAGATAGATAGATAGATGGATAGATGGATAGATGGATAGATGGATAGATGGATAGATGGATAGATGGATAGATGGATAGATGGATAGATGGATAGATGGATAGATGGATAGATGGATAGATAGATAGATAGATGGATAGATGGATAGATAGATAGAAGCTGGAAATAAGCATAGAAAAGATAAGTTATGAAGAGTCGACATTCAAAATTAAAATGAACTTCAAAGTTCTTCAAAGGTTTGAATGACCATAGCCCACCCAAAAAAAAAAAAACATGATTCCCGCAAGAGACCCCAAACAGTGTGGGGGGGAAGTGACAGGTAATGCATATAATGTTGATGATTCTGTTAATGTTGCTGCTGATTTTGATTTTGATGGTGGTGTTGTTGATGATGATGATGCTGCTGCTGATGATGACGACGATGATGACGATGAGGGCTGTGATGATGATGATGATGATGATGATGATGATGATGATGATGATGATGGCGATGATGGCGATGATGATGTGGATGCTGCGGATGATGATGATGATGATGATGATGATGATGATGATGATGATGAGGAAGATGATGATGTGGATGTTGAAGAGGAGGAGGCAGATGATGATGTTGAGGAGGAGGATGTTGAGGAGAAAGACCGATCCCAAGACCGGGAACACACCTTGTGCGAGCCTGCGCGGTCGAAATGTACACGGAACGGACATTTCACAAGAGCCATTTTGTATCGAATTTTACAGTAAAAACGACCGGGGACACCTCCGGGGACATCGTTTTGTGCGAGCCTGCGCACGCAAAAGATCGCAAAAGCCATTTTGTGGAAATTTACAGGGAAAATGCCGGACGCGAATCCCACGACGCCCGTTTTGTGCGAGCCCGCGGCCTGCGCAGTCGAAATGCACATGGACATGTCACAAGAGGCATTTTGTGCGAAAATTTACAGGGAAAATGCCGGACGCTTCCAAGACCACCTCGATTGAACACCGGGCCTTAACTGTTACCGTAAGAACCCCTCAGTGTGGCCACACTGTTTAGATCTGTTTAGGGAAAATCACAAAAATTGCATAATTTTGCCAATGCAGGAATCTCTTCCGGTCTCAATCCACAACCTCGCAGCCATCTTCGTAAGCCTTCCAGTGGGGGAGCTTGGTAGTCAGCATGCATGCTGGACTGACCATCAAATCGCGCTGGTGGTTGCGCAGCTTCTGGCTGGACATCACGGCTTTGCAACATCTGGCGTAACGCTTCCAAAGGTGGTGCTTGGTAATCTCGCTGTGCACTGGACTCACCTTCAAATCTGCTTCCTCCCAGAATTGCATTTGGAAAACCAGGAGCTTGGCTGGGATGAGCATGGTTTGCATAGGAATCTCTCAGCGCATCTTGTGGAGGTGCTGGATAATCTGCATGAGTGGTGGATTGGCCTTCGAAGCAAACTTGCTCATATGATTGCCGGGTTTGCTCCACAAATGGAGCTTGCCTCAACTGGTCCAAGGGTGGAGGTCGATAATCATGATGTGTGGTGGACTGGCTGGGTTCGGGTGCATCAGGGCGAAGAAGTTGTTGTGTTTCTTCGGGTTTGTCTGGAACTCTCCTTGCTGCAAGGGAAGGGGCTGGAGGAGCAGTGTAGTCCACATGCGTTGTGGATTCACCCTCAAAGCGGGCAGGCAACAACTTGAATGAATCGTCAGCTTTCTGGCTTGCTGCTGTGACCCTCACATCCTCCATAGCGGGCGCTTGGTAGTCCTGATGTGCAGTGGACTCCTTGACCGAAGTTGGATATGGATAGAAAATGTCTCTGCTACTTGGTTCAGGTCTTTTTTGTTGAAGTCTGCCCGGTGCAAAGGCAGTCATTGGAGGAGCTTGGTAGTCAGCATGCATGCTGGACTGACCATCAAATCGCGCTGGTGGTTGCGCAGCTGCTGGCTGGACATCACGGCTTTGCAACATCTGGCGTAACGCTTCCAAAGGTGGTGCTTGGTAATCTCGCTGTGCACTGGACTCACCTTCAAATCTGCTTCCTCCCAGAATTGCATTTGGAAAACCAGGAGCTTGGCTGGGATGAGCATGGTTTGCATAGGAATCTCTCAGCGCATCTTGTGGAGGTGCTGGATAATCTGCATGAGTGGTGGATTGGCCTTCGAAGCAAACTTGCTCATATGATTGCCGGGTTTGCTCCACAAATGGAGCTTGCCTCAACTGGTCCAAGGGTGGAGGTCGATAATCATGATGTGTGGTGGACTGGCTGGGTTCGGGTGCATCAGGGCGAAGAAGTTGTTGTGTTTCTTCGGGTTTGTCTGGAACTCTCCTTGCTGCAAGGGAAGGGGCTGGAGGAGCAGTGTAGTCCACATGCGTTGTGGATTCACCCTCAAAGCGGGCAGGCAACAACTTGAATGAATCGTCAGCTTTCTGGCTTGCTGCTGTGACCCTCACATCCTCCATAGCGGGCGCTTGGTAGTCCTGATGTGCAGTGGACTCCTTGACCGAAGTTGGATATGGATAGAAAATGTCTCTGCTACTTGGTTCAGGTCTTTTTTGTTGAAGTCTGCCCGGTGCAAAGGCAGTCATTGGAGGAGCTTGGTAGTCAGCATGCATGCTGGACTGACCATCAAATCGCGCTGGTGGTTGCGCAGCTCTGGCTGGACATCACGGCTTTGCAACATCTGGCGTAACGCTTCCAAAGGTGGTGCTTGGTAATCTCGCTGTGCACTGGACTCACCTTCAAATCTGCTTCCTCCCAGAATTGCATTTGGAAAACCAGGAGCTTGGCTGGGATGAGCATGGTTTGCATAGGAATCTCTCAGCGCATCTTGTGGAGGTGCTGGATAATCTGCATGAGTGGTGGATTGGCCTTCGAAGCAAACTTGCTCATATGATTGCCGGGTTTGCTCCACAAATGGAGCTTGCCTCAACTGGTCCAAGGGTGGAGGTCGATAATCATGATGTGTGGTGGACTGGCTGGGTTCGGGTGCATCAGGGCGAAGAAGTTGTTGTGTTTCTTCGGGTTTGTCTGGAACTCTCCTTGCTGCAAGGGAAGGGGCTGGAGGAGCAGTGTAGTCCACATGCGTTGTGGATTCACCCTCAAAGCGGGCAGGCAACAACTTGAATGAATCGTCAGCTTTCTGGCTTGCTGCTGTGACCCTCACATCCTCCATAGCGGGCGCTTGGTAGTCCTGATGTGCAGTGGACTCCTTGACCGAAGTTGGATATGGATAGAAAATGTCTCTGCTACTTGGTTCAGGTCTTTTTTGTTGAAGTCTGCCCGGTGCAAAGGCAGTCATTGGAGGAGCTTGGTAGTCAGCATGCATGCTGGACTGACCATCAAATCGCGCTGGTGGTTGCGCAGCTGCTGGCTGGACATCACGGCTTTGCAACATCTGGCGTAACGCTTCCAAAGGTGGTGCTTGGTAATCTCGCTGTGCACTGGACTCACCTTCAAATCTGCTTCCTCCCAGAATTGCATTTGGAAAACCAGGAGCTTGGCTGGGATGAGCATGGTTTGCATAGGAATCTCTCAGCGCATCTTGTGGAGGTGCTGGATAATCTGCATGAGTGGTGGATTGGCCTTCGAAGCAAACTTGCTCATATGATTGCCGGGTTTGCTCCACAAATGGAGCTTGCCTCAACTGGTCCAAGGGTGGAGGTCGATAATCATGATGTGTGGTGGACTGGCTGGGTTCGGGTGCATCAGGGCGAAGAAGTTGTTGTGTTTCTTCGGGTTTGTCTGGAACTCTCCTTGCTGCAAGGGAAGGGGCTGGAGGAGCAGTGTAGTCCACATGCGTTGTGGATTCACCCTCAAAGCGGGCAGGCAACAACTTGAATGAATCGTCAGCTTTCTGGCTTGCTGCTGTGACCCTCACATCCTCCATAGCGGGCGCTTGGTAGTCCTGATGTGCAGTGGACTCCTTGACCGAAGTTGGATATGGATAGAAAATGTCTCTGCTACTTGGTTCAGGTCTTTTTTGTTGAAGTCTGCCCGGTGCAAAGGCAGTCATTGGAGGAGCTTGGTAGTCAGCATGCATGCTGGACTGACCATCAAATCGCGCTGGTGGTTGCGCAGCTGCTGGCTGGACATCACGGCTTTGCAACATCTGGCGTAACGCTTCCAAAGGTGGTGCTTGGTAATCTCGCTGTGCACTGGACTCACCTTCAAATCTGCTTCCTCCCAGAATTGCATTTGGAAAACCAGGAGCTTGGCTGGGATGAGCATGGTTTGCATAGGAATCTCTCAGCGCATCTTGTGGAGGTGCTGGATAATCTGCATGAGTGGTGGATTGGCCGTGGAATTGGGCAGCTTGCCAGGCAGGTGGAGGTGGAGGAAGAGCCACCTGAATGGGTCAAATGAGTGCAGGCACCGAATCATTACGGTGACCACCTCATTTCAAAAATTTCTATGTTCATTCATTCGTGGCCGAATTGTCAACATCTAACGGACCGTTCTTGCTCTTGAGGCTCTTGTGTCATCGTTTTTCGTTAGGGCCTAGTTAAAATAGTTGGCTATTGCCCATCAAAAGAGCGCATGTTTTACCAGAACCTGTCACACAGCTGCTAGTGCCGGCTAGTCACAGCACATGACTTCAGGTCAGCAAGCGTCGGCGCTGGGAAGTCTGCGTGGGTGCGAGATTGGCCGGAAAACCGGGCCTGGGCTGGCTTGCTGCATTTCAAACATTCCAAAGGAAACAGTCAATGAATGTCATTGAAGTCCCCCCATTGGAACATTTCCTCATCATATTTCTCCAAATGATCACATGATGTCACTACATGACCAACTATCTTGCTTCAGCCATCACTCTGCAACTGGCCCAGGCACCAGCTTCCCTGCCATGCCAACATCCTGCAGTCTTGGGTTTGCAGTAGCATCACTAGCAACCAAAGGCAGCACTGTTGCCCACGCAAAAAGTTAGCAAAGATGCTTCCACTGCTTCCACTGAACTAAAGCAACATCAGGTCCTCCCAGAAGTGGGAGGAAGTCACACTTGCAGGCTGCGGCAGCAACGTTGGAAGCGGTGGGGGCTTGAAGTCAGCATGCGTTTGCGATTCACCTGAGAGACAATGACTCCTAAAACGGGTAAGACCTTGCTTAAAGAAAGAACGAGAAAAAACCTGAGCAAGTCCAAGTAAGTGTGCAAAAAACAAAACGAAACAAGGTCAAGTCAGTCGGTTGCACAAGAGCCACTGAACCAAGGGGGCATGAGGAATTCAAAGTATGTGAATGTGATGTATAGATATATATATACACAGTATATATATATCATATTTTGGCCAGTCTTGATTCCCACAATCACAATCAAAATGGCGGCCCCAGTGTGTTCAGCCCGGGCACATGTTGTGTGCTCGCCACCGAACAGCAAAGAAGAGGGTGCCTTCATGACAGGATACTGTATGTTCCAAATGCATGCGCTCAAAAGCGCTACCCTGAAGTGAACGACACCAAAGTTTGTCGTTGGTGATTCAGCAGCATGGATGACCGTATATAATATTGCAGTTGTGGTTCCTTTCCTCTACCTAGTAGCATTATCTAGCATTCTGCATGGCATTGTTTATATTGTTTGGCAACAATTTGGCAAGCACTCCCAGTCAGATCCAATCACTTGCAGGCCACAATGCACTTTGACAACAAACCTGCGCCCAGTAGACAGGCTTTGGGAATGCATCGATCGGAGGAGGACGGAAATCCTCCTGCATCTGCGACCCTCCTGAATGAGCAAATCGAGAGCCAAGCGCAAGAAGTGAGGCCATCTTTGGAACATTTTCGAATTCAAAACATGCCAAAACCCAGTGCATCCCTTCCAATAAAGTCCTGTGAAGTTGACGTACCTGGCTGCTCACCCAAGTGCCGGCATGTTTAAAAATATCCACAAGAACAGAGACAAAGGGAAGAGAACCTGACCAGGAGAGAAGAGGGGAAAACTTCACAGGAGTAGAACCTCCACTGTTCCAAATGGCAACCATGTGAGAAATCATATGCAAATTATTTATAATCATATGTGCGCAGAGTGCTCCTGTGCAAGTGAAGAAGAATTGTGCCGAGAAGGCAACCTAAATGATTGAAAACAGCTAAAACTAGAGCTCAAAGAATGATCATCCAACGAATTTGCAGGCTCCTCAGGAGAGGCCGGTGCTAGCTGACCCCAAAACCCAATAGAGTTTGATGATAGGAAACTGAAACTAATCCAAGTGGCGGCCGATCAAAGCACAATCGACTGGCAGCCTCCCTGTCCAGTACAATATCATCCTGCATGTTGATTCCCAGTTTGGAACCAATCAACAGAAGCGATGTCGACAAACGAAAGTCAGTCAGAAACTTAAACATGTTTAAGAGATTGGCACCGACCGACGCCGACCGACTTGGAGAATCAGGGAGCTTGCCTCAACTCTTGCATCAATCAGGCCAAAAACAAACATTCCCTGACCTGAACGAACATCGAAACTCCAGTGAAACGGTCACTACGAAATCCACAAACAAAAAATGTTCCGAACATTTCCGAACCGTCTTTCTACACCTGGAAACATACAGATGGATGGGTCTAAAACATTCTAAAACTGTGCGCTCACCCCGCGTCAAACGTTGAGTTCTGAAACCTTTTCCAGTCACTTTCAACCCATCATACAGACGTGCCCCAACTACAGCATCACTTCATCCCTGGAGCACTTTGGAACCAACTGCCACCCTGAAGATTTTTCGCTACCATATTTGAACATTGTGGTTTGGACTTGTGGTTTGGACTACAGTCATCTAACTTATCGCAACATATCGCAACATATCACAACACAACGTGAATCAAAAAGAAACGTTTCAGGTCTTCAGGTCGCAATGTTCCTTCTTCATGTAACGCAGGTCTGGCACAGGAGGAACGTTGCCAACCTCGTGCCGAACTCAGCTGCACCGATGAACCAAAACACTGAAATGATGAAAAACATTGCAGTCTGCTAGAGATGCTTGGATATGTTTGATATCAAGGCATGAGTAGCAGTAGCAAGTGGCATGTACAGAATACATTCAGGACATTATATATTTGTCGGTTCCTGGTGTGAGTCTATACCACCGATCACAATCCCACACGCACTAATGATACAATATGAATCAATATGATACAATGACACCATGAAGGCCGTGTTTGTTTGAATTTGTTTTGCCATTCATGTTTCCCGAGCATCCAACCTGTTGAGGTGGTTGTTTGCGTTCTCTGTGGTGTTCCTGGGCCGAAAACAAAATTCACTCAAACATACTCAAACTGGAGCAACGCTGGGGAGTGGCCGTCCTCAGGCCGACCGCCATAGCGAAGTGGGGAGTCCATCCTGCGTCCACATCACCCATGGAAATGGTCGGCAAAAACAAAAAAACTAAGAAAACATCGTGTTAAGAGCGTGGCCACTCCGAAACATTAACTGAAAAATTGGCAGTTCATGGCAAAACAAGAAAACCTTGCAACAAACATCGACAAACTAGAGCAAAATCGCTATACCCAACGTGCGCAATGAATTTCATAGTTTGCAGTCCAGCCCATCATCATAACACAGACACCAAAGAAAACATGGAAAAACATCGGGGTTGCCACAGGTTTTGTAGATACAAATCTGACTTTGGAACACAAAACTACAAAAGTGGAGTCAGTCAGGAGAAGAAACCCTACAAAAGAATGTCCCAGTTAGAAAAAATGTTCCTACAAAAGTTTGAGGGTTTTACAGCCTAGTGTATTTTTTTTGTTTTTTTGAACTAGCCTTAAATTTGCATAATACTTTTGTAGGGCCTTGTTCACATGTTGGTTGATAACTTCTGTAGTGAAATTTAAGGTTCTTTTACTGGATGGTCCAAGGGCACAGGATATTTTTGTAGTGAATCTGGGGTGGATTTTTTCCTCAAAATATTTACGTGTTTATCATGTTTATGGTAGATATATAATATATCGAACTAGTTTTCATGGGGTTATAAACCAACAAAAAAATAAAAGGGCCCTTCACATATTATATATATATATATTTATACATATCTATATATATCAAATTCCATATCCCCATACTATCCTCACTTAATAAGCCAACAAACATCACTAGGGCACCATAATTCTAGACTTTCCTAAGTCATGTGGCTACCCTTAAATCATTGATTACTGATTGGTTCACCAGATGATTTGTTGCTACATCTCCGGAGAAAAAGTGTATTCAAGTGTTGGGTATACCGTTGGGTTGACCAAATTTCAACTGGTGCAATGTACAGTGGTCTTGCCAAACTATAATTCCCAAACTCTGGGAAAATCATGGGATTTAACCAACACAAATGGTGATGTGACGAGATCAAACTATGCAAAATGTAGAACCAAGGAATATGGGGCGGTTTTGTGGGATTTAATGTGGATTTAAAAGGGATTCCCAATGTCTTAATAAATCTCCTCCCTCCCCCGGGGATTGACGCTCGGCCTAGTAGTACTACAAAACAGTTTGCAGCTACAGTTTTTTGGGGCCCAACTGACCTACAAATTGCATTTGGCCACAAATTATCCATTACAAAAGACTCTTGGTTTTCCCAGTAGGTCCATTTAAGGATTCATACAATTTGAACAGTTTTGGTGGACCGACTACAAAAACCGGGCACACAGCAAAGTAATTCCTACAGAATGGAGCTTTACAAAACCTTTTGTAGGGGTCACATGACCAAGGCTTTTGTAGACAAAATGGTATCCCCGATGGAAAAACACCTTTGTTGTCAAATCAGTGTGTGCTGGTGATATTGCATTTTCATTTCCTCCAAACTGTCAACAACGACATGCACATCTGCAACCATGTTACAAAACGCATATTTTATCAAACTTGCATGACACAATGAACATCAAGAAAACATATGTACATATATATATATATAAATACATACTTATATGCATGTATAATCATGTATATACAGAAACTAAAAATATGTCATAAGATTACGCAACAATAATCAACAATAACAATGATATACCAGTGGTACCACACAAGGCGGTGGCGGAAGTTCAAAGCTGGAAATTATAGGAGAGGTGGGTTGTTGCGATGCATGGATGGCAGAGCGAATCTACTGATGGACCGAAACGTGGTTGGAGCTGCGCTTTGTGGAGTGGTTGCAGTGGCCACCTCACCCACAACTGCTGAATGTAGTGTGGTGGGGCGTGGTCTAGTTTGTAGTTTGTAGTTGCAGTTGTAGTTGTAGTGGTACTTGTATTTGTAGTTGTAGTGTAGTAGTCGTTGTAGCTGTAGTGGTTGTAGCCGCAGTTGTATGTGTAGTGTTGTTCAGTGCAGTGTCAGTTTCGCTTGTAGTTGTAGTCGTGGTTGTAGCGTAGCCTAGTGTAGTTTAGTGGTAGTTGTAGTTGTGGTTGTAGTTGTAGTGTAGTTGTAGTTGTTGTTGCAATTGTGGTTGTGGTTGTAGCCGTGGTGGTAATGGTAGTTGTAGTGTAGTGTTGTGGTAGTTGTAGTGTAGCGGTAGTTGTAGTTGTAGTTGTACTGTAACGTTGTCTATCTGTCTATCTATCTGTCTGTCTATCTGTCTATCTGTCTATCTGTCTATCTGTCTATCTGTCTGTCTGTCTGTCTGTCTATCTATCTATCTAATTATCTGGAAAACGAATCAATTCCGCCAGACCCCCTCAATGTTCGAAGTTGAAAACGTCAAAAACGACGCAATTCTGCTAAGCTGCTAGACTTCCACAATTTTCCAACTTGATAACGTCAAAATCAGAGCAATTCTGCCAGACTTCCTCAATTTTCGAAGTTGACAACATCGAAAACGAAACAATTCTGCGAGACTTCCTCAATTTTTGAAAAGACAACATCAAAAATGAAACAATTCTGCCAGACTTCCTTCAAAAATGGAAAGTTGAGTGCAGAGCTGACGCCCTCGTGCCAATGCGTTTTGAGATTCTCCCACTCCATCTGTGTAAAGTGCTGCGCCTGCCACGAAAAAGTGATGCCAGGTCATACGGAGTGCTGCACCTCGCACGCAAAATCATCTTAGCAAACCTACAGATCTGATGCTCCAAAATGCAACCCCTCTCAGGAAATCAGCGGCCTGACCTCCTAACAGTCCTAACATCTCTGATGAACACGTCTCTATACGTCTCTTGTGCTGCGCCTGCTACGCAAAATGCATCTTTCCAGATCCTCTTCAAAAGTCCCACGCCTGCCATCGTTTTTGGAAATTCTACAAAACCGTTTTTCTCACTTTTGGCAAGGTGCTGCCTTGCGCCTGCCACGCAAAAACACATCTGAACGTCCAAAAGTGGTCCGTACATGTGGTTTTTTTAAACATTTTGACTTGGAGATGTGCTTCGCGCCACAACAGGGCGCACTTTTCCGACATTTTAACTTCCAAAAGTGCTTCGAAGCTGGTGTGCTTTGTAGATTTTGACTTCGAAATGCGTTTCGCTCCACAGCGGCGCCCACTTTTTCGACATGTTTTCATCTCGCATCTAGCCAGATGGCGCCGCGCCCGCCGCTTTAGCGAGCCTACTTTTCCACCTTCCGGAGCCACATCTTCTTTCTTCTGACTCTTTCTCTTCTCTGATCTTCTCTCTTATTCTCTTCTCTTCCCTGACTCTTCCCACCTCTGCTCTTCCATCTGTCCATATTGTCAGAAGTTTGACTTCTAAATTTCCTTCGGTTATAAGACCAGTAGTACCGCACAAGGCGGTGGCGGAAGTTTCAAAAATAGGACACGTATAGGAGAGCTTGGTTGTTGTGAATCACGAAAGGCAGAGCCAATCCACTGATGGACCGAAAGGTGGTCGGAGTTGTGTTTTTTGAAGTGGCTGCAATGGTTACAGTGGCCACCTCTTCCTCAACTGCTTGATGTAGTGTGGTGTGGTGTCGTGCAGTTGTAGTTGTCGTTGTAGTGTAGTGGTCGTTGATTTGTAGTTGTAGTAATGGGTATGTGTGTTCTTGCAGTTGCAGTTGCAGATGTAGTTGTGGTGTGGAGTAATTATATAGTGTAGCGAAATGTAGTGTAGTGAAGTGTACTGAAGTGTTGTGTACTGTAGTGTCGTATAGTGTGGTGTAGTGAAGTGTAGTGTAAAGTAGTTTAGTTGTAGTTGCAGCTGCCGTTGTAGTTGTGGTGTAGTGTAGTGTAATTAGTGTAGTGTAGCGTGGGGTGTAGTTGTAGCTGTAGTGTTGTGGAATGTGTTGTAGTTGTAGTGTAGTTGTGCGAGTAGTATAGCTGTAGTGTAGTTGTAGTGTAGTTGTAGTGTAGCTGTGGCGTAGTTGTAGCGTACTGTAGCGTACTGTAGTGTAGTGTAATTAGTGTAGTGAGCGTAGTGTAGTGTAATGTAATGTAGTTCAAGCTGTAGCTGCATTTGTAGTGGCAGTTGTAGTTGTAGTGTGGGGTAATTAGTGCAGTGTAATGTAGTGTAGTGTACTGCGCGTTGTGTACCGTAGGGTAGTATAGTGTGGTGTAGTCTAGTGTCGTGTAGTGTAAAGTATTGTAGTTGTAGTTGTAGCTTTCGTTGTAGCTGTAGTGTAGTGTAATTAGTGCAGTGTACCGTGGTGTAGTTGTAGCTGTAGTTGTGGTCGTAGTGTTGTGTAACGTGTCTTAGTTGTAGCTGTAGTTGTAGTGTACTGTAGTGTAGTGTAATTAGTGTAATGTAGTGTAATGTCGTGTAGTGTAATGTAGTCTAGTTCTAGTTGCAGGAGCAGCTGTATTTCTAGTAGTAGTTGTAATTGTAATGTAATTAGCGTAGTGTACTGCAACTAGCGTAGTGTAGGTAATTAGTGTTGTGTAATGTAATCAGTGTAGTGTAACATAGCGTAGTATTTTGCACATGTAGTTGTATTTGTAGTTGTAGAAGTAGCGTAGTTGCAGTTGTAGTTGTAGTTGTCTATCTATCTAGTTGTCTATCTTTAAGCTTGAAATTGAAAACGTCAAAATCAGAGCAATTCTGCCAGACTTCCTCAATTTTCGAAGTTGACAACATCGAAAACGAAACAATTCTGCGAGACTTCCTCAATTTTTGAAAAGACAACATCAAAAATGAAACAATTCTGCCAGACTTCCTTCAAAAATGGAAAGTTGAGTGCAGAGCTGACGCCTTCGTACCAATGCGTTTTGCGATTCTTCCACTCCATCTGGAAATCAGCGCCCTGACCTCCTAACAGGCCTAATATGTCTGATGAACACGTCTCTATACGTCTCTTGTACTGCGCCTGCTACGCGAAATGCATCTTTCCAGATCCTCTTCAAATGTCCCACGCCTGCCATCGTTTTTGGAAATTCTACAAAACCGTTTTTCTCACTTTTGGCAAGGTGCGGAATGCCTTGCGCCTGCCATGCAAACGACATCTGAACGTCCAAAAGTGTTCCGAACCCCTCAGTTTCTTGCACTTTTGACTTCGAAATGTGCTTCGCGCCACAACGGCGTGCACTTTTTCGACATCTCAACTTCCAAAAGTGGTCCGAACCTGGTGTGCTTTGTACATTTTGACTTAGAAACGCCCTTTTTCGACATCGCAACTTCTAAAAGTGCTCCGGAACTGAGGTGCTTTGTACCTTTTCCACTTGGAAATGTGTTTCGCGCCACAACGGCGCGCACTTTTTCGACATCGCAAGGTCCAAAAGTGCTCTGAACCTGTCACTTTTTACACGCCACAACGGCGTGCAATTTTTCACCTCTCATCTGGCCAGCTGGCTCCGCACCCGCCGCTTTAGCGAGCCTACTTTTCGACCCTCCGGAGGCACAAATCATTGGAAAAACACATTGTTTCGCGACTTTTCTACCTTTTCGCGCGCCTGGATCTTCTTTCTTCTGAGACTTTCTCTTTTTTTTTTTTCTCTTCTCTTCTCTTCTCTTCTCTTCTCTTCTCTCCTCTTCTCTTCTCTCTTCTCTTCTCTCCTCTCCTCTCTCCTCTCCTCTCTCCTCTCTCCTCTCTCCTCTCTTCCTCTCTCCTCCTCTCTCCTCCTCTCTCCTCCTCTCTCCTCTTCTCTCCTCTTCTCTCCTCTCCTCTCCTCTCCTCTCCTCTCCTCTTCTCTTCTCTTCTCTTCTCTGACTCTTCCCATCTCTGCTTTTCATCTGTCCATACGGTCGGAAGTTCGACTTCTAAACTTCCTTCGGTAAGTAACACATCACGCATTACAAACCAATAAATGATTGGCGTGTCCATTTGCCCGCCGTTCAAAATCATCAAAATCGAAACTACAATGGGAACAGAATGCCACAGAAACAACCCCCTGAGTTTGGCGGGCCTTCAAGCTGGCCACAACGGCGCTGTACAACGGCGCTGGACACATGCAACTATGCGTAGTGAACGTGATAGCTTGGCATGGGTCTATTCAGCGAATAACAGCGAATTATGTGTCGGAAGTTTCGCATTGTCTTGACGAACCAAAATTTTAAAATCTGAAGGTTTGCTTTTAATGATCCCATTTGGTTCTCCGATGCAAAAGGGGCATTGTTCACACATACTAATAGACCTGCAGTTCTTGTTTATCTTGTTTCGGTTAACTTCACATGCGCTACCATTGTCACGTCTCCGGATTTTGATATGGAACCTCGTGGAACTGCGGGCAGTCGCTCAAATCTAGTTCTTCAAGTTTTCCATGGTGTGAACCATGGCAAGCCGATTTTTTGTCGCAAGTTGCCACGTTTTCCAGGCCATCCATATGTTTCAGCGTGAAAGCCTGTCAAACTTTGTTTCAATCAAACACAGAACTTGAACCAGCTAACACAATGAAAACAAACCAGACGACGGTTGGCCCGAGAGCGAGAAGGTGTATAGGTACTCAGGTGTGTTATGTAGTTGTATGATTTGCAGATGCCAAAGACTTGCATGAATATGTTCATGAGAATGTTATTTGAGATCATGTGAATATTTTGTATATGTGTAGGATTGTGTAGGTGTCAAGATAAGATGTGAAGATGTCAGGGTTTTAGTTGCAAGAAACAGACAAGGTATGTTGTATGTGAAAAAACAATAAAAAACATACAGATATGATGACAGGCTCTCAAACACAGACACATGCAGAGAAACATGTTTACACAAATGTATACATTCAGACACACAAACACAAACCCGCACACAGACACACAGAAGCTTTTACCCGCAGAAGCCTGCACACACAAAAGCTTTTACACACAGAAGTTTTTACACACAAAAGTTTTTACGCACAGACGTTTTTTACACACAGAGGCTTTTACACACAGACGTTTTTACACACAAACGCTTTTACACGCAGCTAGCTTTTACACACAGAAGTTTTTACACACAGAAGTTTTTTACACACAGACGCTTTACACGCAGAAACTTTTACACACAGAAGCTTTTACACACAAACTTTTACACACAAGAGCTCCTACACACAAAAGTTTTTGCACACAGGAGTTTTTATACACAGATGCTTTTTACACACAGACACTGTTACACACAGAAGCTTCTAATTTCTCTCACGCACCAGCTTTTACACAGAGACGCTTTTACACACAGAAACTTTTCCACACACAACCCCTTACACACAATATTTTTACACACAAGCCTTCTACACACAGACACTTTCACACACAGAACCCTTTTACACACAGAAGCTTTACACGCAGAAGCTTTTACACACAGAAGCTTTTACGCACAGACGCTTTTACGCACAGAAGCTTTTACACACAGACACTTTTACACACAGACACTTTTACACACAGAAGCTTTTACACACAGACACTTTTACACACAGAATCTTTTACACAGAGCAAGCTCTTGCACAGAGAAGCTTCTACACACAGCAAGGTTTTACACACAGAAGCTTTTACACACAGAACCCTTTTACACACAGAAGTTTTTACACACAGAACGTCACAGAACCCTTTTACACACAGAAGCTTTTACACACAGACACTTTTACACGCAGACTCTTTTACACACAGAAGTTTTTACACACACAAGTTTTTACACACAAAAGCTTTTACACTTTACACACAGAAGCTTTTACACACAGACACTTTTACGCACAGAAGTTTTTACACAGACACTTTTACACACAAACGATTTTTGACACCAAAACTTTTTACACAGATGCCTTTTACACACAAACACTTTTACACACATAAGCTTTTACACATAGAACTCTTTTACCCACAGGCACTTTTAGACACAGGCGCTTTTACACACAAATGCTTTTACACACAGATCCCTTTTACACACAGAACCCTTTACACAGAGAAGCTTTTACACACAGACACTTCTCCACACAGACGCTTTTACACACAGAAACTTTTACACACAAACACTTTTATACAGAGACCCTTTCACACACAGACACCATTACACACAGACTCTTTTACATACAAACACTTTGAAATTTTACACAGAGACGCCTTTACACACACAAAAATTTTTACACACAGAACCCTTTTACACACAAAAACTTTTACACAAAAGCTTTTACTCACAGAAGCTTTTACACACAGAAGCGTTTACACACAGAACCCTTTTACACACAGGAGCTTTTACACACAGAAACTTTTGCACACAGAAGCTTTTACACACAGACACTTTTACACACAAACGCTCTACCTTTAACACACAGAACCTTTTACACACAGGCACTTTTACACACAGACACTTTTAAACACAAAATCTTTTACACACAGCAAGCTCTTGCACAGAGAAGCTTTGAAGGTTTCCACACAGAAGTTTTTACACACAGAACCTTTTACACACAAACACTTTTACACAGAGACGCTTTTACACACAGAAACTTTACACACAGAAGCTTTTACACACAGACACTTTTACACACACAGACACTGTAAGACACGCAGACACTTTTACACACACAGACACTTTTACACACACAGAAACACTTTTACACACACACAGAGGCACTTTTACACACACACAGACACTTTTACACACAGACACTTTTACACACAGACGCGTTTACACACGGACACCTTTACACAGATGCTTTTACACACAGAAACTTTTACACACAGACACTTTTACACACACGGACACTTTTACACAGACAGGCACTCTTACACACAGACGCTTTTACACACAGAAATTTTTAAACAGACATTTTTACACGCACTTTTTGGCTGGACGGACCGTTTGGCAATCAAACCTTCTATGTGGGCTACACTCTCCCTGTACCAGGCCCTATCCTACGTCTTTAAATTCGATTTCCGTGAGGTTCTTTTTTGGCTCAGGGGGGCCGTTTGGCAATCAAACCTTCTATGTGGGCTACACTCTCCTTCTAGCCTACGTCTTGAAATTCGATTCCCGTGAAGTTGTTTTTTGGCTCGGGAGAACGTTTGGCAATCATACCTTCTACATCCTTCTACTGGGTTCATCAAAGTGCGCGCTGGTAAAACTAATCCGTAAAGCTGCTGTTGCGAAAGGAATTTAAATCGGAACCGTAAACCGTTCTAATCCGTAATCCGTTCACAACCTCTGAAACCTTATCCGGTGAACCTGGTTGTTTGCGCTTCTTTTTTGCGTAGCACACGGGTTACCATAACCACCGAAGAGGTAAATGTGTGGGATTTCCCATTTTTTGGGGTTGCGGTTTGGCGAGCTGTGAGATTGGCTGTAGAGGTTTCTTTTCTCCTTTACCCAAGGCCAGACGTGGCAGCACGGTCAGCATAAGGATACCCCTAACCCTTCATACCCCCTTGGAATATCTTAAAAATATTCCGCCATAGTCGAAGGTTGTTCTGGAAAAATATTCTGATACGTTGCCCGCGTATGGAATAAATTTCAACAATTTTGTTTCCAAAAATATTCTGGCAACATGTGAACCTCATGCTGGAAAATATTCTAGGTATATGCTGAGGGTATCCTTCCATACATTTTAAGGGGTGGGGGATCCAATCATCATCCTTTCCGGGGCTGTGGTTTTTTAATCCGTAATCCGTCAAAACCATAAAATCCAAACCTTTGTAATCCATAATCTGAGATTTGATTAAGTATTACGTTTGATGAGGCAAATTCTATGTGGGCTACACGTTCTTCCCGTGAAGTTCCTTTTTGGTTCCGGGGGACCGTTTGGCGATCAAACATTACATGCGGGTTACACTCCTTTTACCATAGTTCTTGACATTCTATTCCCCGTGGGGAGTTTTTTTGGTCCGAGGGGATCGTTTGGCAATCAAATTTCTCTATCCTTCCATGTGAAGTGAAGTGCATTTTCCTTCTAGCATACCTCGTGATTTTTGAATCAGGGTTCAGATAAGGGGGGGAGTTGTGCAGATGGTTTTGGTAGAAACAAAGCGGAATGCATAGGATGCACAACTACAAAATGCAGTGCGTGCTGTTTTTTTGCAGCTACAAAATGAAGAACATAACTCTTTCTGGTTCGGAAAATAATTCAAAGATACAAAGCGGAATGCATAGGGTGCACAACTACAAAATGCAGTGCATGTTGTTTTTTTGCAGCTACAAAATGAAGAACATAACTCTTTCTGGCTCGGAAAATAATTCAAAACCAGTACTACAAAATCCAATGCATCTGAAGTTAAAAAATAGCTGAACGTCGGAATTGCTAACATGATTTTTCCCAATGACATTTTGTAGTTGGGTCTTTGCCATCCAAAGTTCCGACCAACATAAATTCGGAGAACATTTTGTAGTTGTCAATGATTGAATTTAGTTGGATCAAGTGTTGACCCCGTGCAGTTTGTTAGATGGCATTCTGTAGTTTCATGATCTGTTTGTGTCCATGTACATGTCACGCACTGTTTCCTTTTTCCACCTCTCCTCACCTCTTCAAATGCAAAATGCAAATGAGATTTTATGTTGGATGCTTCAACTATTCAACTTGTACAACTACAAAATGTCAATGAGATTTTATGTTGGATGCTTCAACTAACTCAACATGTACAACTACAAAATGAAAATGATGATTTGAAAGGAATCAACTACAAAATGCTTCCAAATACAAAATGGGGGGCACAACCCCTCCTGTTTGTACAAAAAAATCCTGGCTGGCAATCTGTACTGAAGCCCAAGTCCTCCCCATTTCGTAGCTGAAATTTGAAGGTGGATATATTTGATATATTTGATTCCACGTGGGGGTTCCTTCTGGCTGGAGGGACCGTTTGGCAATCAAATCTTCTATGTGGGCTACACTCTCCGTCTACCAGGCCCTAGCCTACGTCTTTAAATTCGATTCCCGTGAGGTTCCTTCGCTCGGAGGGACCGTTTGGCAGTATCAAACCCTCTATGTGGCCTACACCCTCATTCTATCATACGGCTTGCAATTCGATTCCCGTAAAGTTCCTCTTTAGTTCAAGGGGGCCGTGTGGCGATCAAACATTTTGCCTGAGCTACACTCCTTGTACCGTACCTCTTGAAATTCGATTCCCGTGAGGTTCTTTTTTGGTTCGGGCGGACCGTTTGGCAATGTGAGCTACGCTCTCCCCTTACCATACCTTTTCAAATTTCATTCCCCGTGAAGTTCCTTTTTTGGTTCGGGGGAACCGTTTTGCAATCAAACCTTCTATGCGAGCTACACCCTCCTCCTACCGTCCCTCTTGAAATTTGATTTCCGCGGGGCCCTGTTTCTGCTGAAGGACGCCATTCCTGAGTAAATTCCTACATGTTAATTATTCACATTCTTTATATATCAGTACATGTATGTATATATTATATATATATATGATATTTTATTATATTATATCATATCATATCATATCATATTATATTATGTCATATTATCTTAAATTAAATTATATTATATTAAAATAAGATAAATTACATTATAATATATTACATTAGATAATATTATATATATGTGTGTATTATATAATTATGTATATTATAATAAAAATATATATATATTTTTTATATTATATATATATACAATATAATATAATATAATATATATATATGTATATATTATGTATTATATGTATTATATTATATATATCCCGGCGCGCATTCTGCAGAGAAGTTGTGCCCACTAAACCGTTTACAAACACAGCCTCATACTACAAAATGACGCTTGAATCTGAACCAACCCCCCTTGCTACAAAATGGGTTGGTTGTTTTTATGGTGGATCAAAGGCCAATGTCGGTCACTACAAAATGACTTTGCGTACCCATTTTGTAGTGAAAACGGGTGGCAGTGAAAAATCATGATTCTCTACTAAATGGTTTCCTTGGAAATTTCACTCTAAATCTTTGGTTCGCTTTCTGGGGCCCAGGTCATAGTATTTGCCGAGCACAAGTACATACAACCTTGGGATTTCCATCGGATTCCAAGAATTGACCTTTCAAAAAAGGTTTGACAAAAGCACGGCGCAGAGGATTTGAGCTGCAATCGTCAGAGCTATGGGGCAGCAAAACGATCTGAGCGCACAACTTCAGTTTCAATTGATTGGTTTTGAAACCAAATCTGACCCATTTTTTCTTCTTAAAGTCCCTACATAAAAAGCATGTTTTTCGAATTTTTTGGGGCTTATCTGGAGGGGGGCGCAGTAGGTTCTACAAAAGGTTGTGCACGCGTGTGTCACTACAAAATGCACTGCATGACACAAGTCATCCAGAAACCAGGACATCACGCATCGAATCTGTGCTTTGTGACATTGTGGGTGAAAGGAACTCTGAGCATGGATTCTTTGAACTTAGGTGAAATTTGACTATGGACAAAAAGAGCAGAAACCTAGTAGAATGGGATACGTTTAGGGTATGATTGGTAATCGCATATAATCGCCAAAATAGATGTGACAAGAGCACCACACAGAGATTTTGAACTGCAATCGTCAGAGCTATGGGGCAACAAAAACGATCTAAGCGCACAACTTCAAATTCAATTGATTGGTTTTGAACCAAATCTGTCCCATTTTTCCTTCTTAAAGTCTCTACATAAAAAACATGTTTTTTGAATTTTTTGGGGTTTACCATGGTTTACCTGGAAGGGGGCGCAGTAGGTTCTGCAAAAGGTTGTGCGTGCGTGTGTTACTACAAAATGCAGTGCGTGACAAAAGTCATCCAGAAACCAGGACATCACGCATCGAATCTGTGCTTTGTGACATTGTGGGTGAAAGGAACTCTGAGCATGGATTCTTTGAACTTAGGTGAAACTTGACTATTGGACAAAAGGAGCAGGAATCTAGCAGAATGGGATAGATTTAGATTAACTATGATTGGTAATCGCATATAATCGCCAAAATAGATGTGACAAGAGCACCGCACAGAGATTGCGAACTGCAATCGTGAGAGCTATGGGGCAGCAAAATTGATCTGAGCGCACAACTTCAAATTCAATTGATGGGTTTCAAAACCAAGTCTGTCCCATTTTTCCGTCTTAAAGTCTCCACATTTTTTTTTTTCGATTTTTTGGGGGCTCATCTTACCACGAAATAATCGTGAGTCAAGAGCCAAAAATGGTCTGAGGGTCCAAGCTATATGTTCATGTAACGGGGCATGACCGGCAAAAGAGGGCTTTGGGGTTTCCGGTACGACACAACGCATCCCAAAATAAATCACTACAAAATGCATTTCATTTCCGATTTTTGAGTGCCAAATGGAACGCCGCTACAAGATACAGTGCACGCCCTTTTACTACAAAAACTGGTGCACGGGTCCATTTTTTTTGCTTGAATTCTCCACGAAACAGGGGATGGTATCAAGCACGTGTTCACCCTTTTAGTAGTGGAAATGGTAAGGGGGATTTATATATATATAATATATACAAAACTCTTCTGCGGGGGATTGATCGTCACTCCTATCACCATGAAGGCATACATAGACTGAATCGATCGGAATCGATAATTTTGGTCTGGAAAAACATCTTCAAGAATCGGATTCATGTTACGAGACTTTCCTGATACTATACTTTTTAAATTTCCAGTAACATACAAGATATTGATGCTACGTTTTTATCGTTTTTTTCATACTTTATTTACGTTACAAAATAATACAAAATATTCTCCATACAACGCTGTTGAAATTCAAGTAACGTGCTGGACGTTTTTGATGCTACGCTCTTCAACCTTCAGGTAGCTTACAACACGCTCTTGATGCTACGCTTTTCAAACTCCAAGTAACTCACAAGACGGTCGCCAACCATTCGACATGGCATGGGAACTCCGTGATGATGATAATGATGATGCTGATGACTTTTGTGCCTCGCATCTGTTGTAATTGTCGGTAAATATGGTAATGTAGGCTGCCTAATAATTATAACCCCCCCTAAATTTTTGAAAAAAAAACATTTTTTTTAGGGGGGTCAGCATTCCAATAGTAAATTCCTGGAACCCAATAGTAAGCTCTTCTTGGAATCTGTCTGGATACTATACCATGCCCTCTGGACAAGGTCAGAACATGAGTTTTTTGGCAATACTAAAAGTAAATTAGGCTAATTGACTTTTAGTATTGGGGAAAAAACTGGAGTTGGGAAAAAAAATCTACTATTGCCATGTTGGGTCCACTATTGGCCATGCCCTCTGGACAAGGTCAGAACATGAGTTTTTTGGCCAAATAAAATGAAATTAAGCTAATTGACTTTTAGTATTGGAGATAAAACTGGAGTTGGGAAAAAAAGTTTCTACTATTGACAAGGTATCATTATTTGCTAGACAACATTAAATAGTTTTCTTATGGTTTCTTGCTAAACACCCATTCAAAAGGACCACCATAGAATCACATTTTTTTATCGTGCACGAAATCGTGCTCCATTCCGTTTTTCTTTTGTATTTTTCTTCGTTCGCCCAATCGTGCTACAGTTCGTGTCTTTTTGTGGTCTTCGTTGTGCACCAAATCGTGCCGTTTTTCTTCGTGCACCAAATCGTGTTCCAATTCGTTTTTTCTGTTGTTTCTCGTTCACCAAATCATGCGGCAGTGCGTGCTTTGTTTTTGCATTTTTCTTCGTGCACTTAATCCGGCTCGTTTTTTTGTGTTTTGTCGTGCGCCAGATCGTGCGCAGTTCGTGTTTTGTTTTCAGATTGTCTTCGTGCACCAAATCATGTTCCAGTCCGTGTATTTTTGGTATCGCATTTTTTTCTTTTATATAATTCACTAAATCGCGTTCTAGTTCATTTTTTTGTGTTTTTTTCGTGCACGAAATCATACCCGACTTCGTGCCACTGTGACAATATTTGGGCAAAACACAAATGACGACGATGACGACGACGACGACGATGATGATGATCGTGTGCTCGGATGGCGTCGTACCCTGACGTCCGAATGTTGTTGTGTAGACCCCCGATGTCTTTCCCGGTTGTGTTTCCCTATGTAGGGCTTTGTCAATTTTGTCACCTGTGCAACCCCCAGCTCAGAGCAACCCTGTTTCGACCTTTCCCCATGCTGTTTCCCACAACGGGGAAATCAGAAATGGTGGGTAAAAGGGTTGTTAAATGATATATGTTTTGATGGATATTTCTTTGTTTACTGATTACTGTTTGTTTTCTTTGTTTAATTTCTGGTTGTTTTTACCTGTTTTCCTTTATTTGGGTTCCAGATGGCTGGATTTCTGTGGGTTCCTGATTCTATACAGGGGAGTGTGGTTCATTTGGTGGTATCCTGATTTTATATATTTTATAAAGGGGAGGGGGCTGCTTTTTTTTGGGCTCCTGATTTTGTAGAGGGGCGGTCTGCTTTTCCAGGGGGATAACTGGCTGTTGATGTTGAAGCTAGCCCCCAAATGCCACAGCAAAACATATGGAAGCAAGAAAAGATCTAAGACAATGAATCAAACACATCAAAAACCATTGGTCTCTATAATGTGTTATGTTTTGACCTGGTGCCTTTCAAGGCCATGCTGTGAAGAACATGGGAGGAGCCCTGTGCTCAGTAGACTCTCATCAAATGGCGCTGGTTTTTGAACGTATCATTTTATCACACCATGTTCAAACAAATTTAAGGAATGTATTAATTTGATTATTTTATATAGATGATTTCAGGAATGGTGGGGCACAGAAGAATCATTTCAAAACAATCCGACACTGTCTCCCTAGCACCGGCCCAGGACCAGAAAAAGGGAACATTCATATCATCAACCATTGTTGAGAATATCAAAAAATAAAACATCTTGAAAGCAGAGATCTTCTTACATGCTCAATTTGTTAAAAGAAACACAATCTACAAAATCAGCCTTTTGACGAAAGACTTTATCCTCTATAGAATCAGAATTACAATTTCGGAGATGTTTGGTCCAAAACCCCCAAAGAGGTCCTCTATAGAATCAAAAGCAGAAAATCGAACCTCTATAGAATCAGTACGCCAGTTTCCCATGCGCCAAAAGGCGTAATATGGCGTAATAAAAAAACAGTTTATCTGGAGCACGTGCGCCATCATTTTGTAGAGGACATTGGCAGGGGGATCAAATTATTACCTATTTGTTCGCATATGTCTCGAAAAGGCCTTGTGAAGTAGATACTGTGATGTGCTCTTGGCCGATCTAAATCCATATATTGATCCATATTGTGTGTATCACATAAGTTTGGATCGAGTACATCTGACAAACCTACCCCTTATGAGCATCATGTATATTTATATTATTTGTCAATGGAATTCTATAATGATATTGGTCGGTAATTAATTGGCTGGATTGTCTTTATCTCCTTTTTTTGTATAGCGGGACTACACGCGCGAAAATTTCAAAAATCTGGGGCACGTCGCTGTCAATACCAGACATTTATCAAGTCAAGAAGCCAGGATCTATTAGCTGAATCTATCCATTTAAACAACTCCATCGTGATATGATCCGGCTGTGGTTGTTTGCGCATGTCATCCAACTCTGCAATCGTAAGCAGGCCAATATTGAAGGAATGGCTAAGGTCCTGTATGTTATCAAGTCTTTCTAGGGGATGGCAAAAATCATTTGACCATTGTTTCACATGTTTCACTTCCAAATATGAGGCGATTGCTTCTGCACGGTCTGTTGGCGCTACGTATTCCCCGTTTAAGCTTTTCATGTGCATAAAGCGAGGTTGTCGCTCTATGTCGCTCTTTCCTCAATCCCCTTAATACCTTCCAATTTTCTTTTTGATTGGGCAGTTCCCTTATGGATTCCATAAGTGCATTCTTCTATATTCTTCTTATTCCATGCTTGCATTCTGGCAAAATTCTTGATTTGGTGGGTCGGCAAGATAGCAGTCTGATTATCCCCTCTAGAATGAGTTTCTTGTCTTTCCATGTCGTTCCTCAATTTTTTCCCAGGTTTCAGCAGAAAGGTCTCCTTTGTGCCTCTGGTTTTTATGAAAGATTAGATTCAGCGGCTTTGAGGATATGTTTCATGTATACAGCTCCATGTCTGAGTCTGTACATCCGCGGGGTGAAACCTTGACAGCCTTCTAGCTAAATCTCTATTGTATGCCTCATTATCTTTTTCGGACGGTTGTCGAAATTTAAGTCATCTGGAACTCTGGAACTCACTTTTGGTGCCTTGCAAGTGGTACCGGGGTCCAACTCACGCCCACGTCTCTTCAGGGTCGTCGGGCTTTGGTTTGCGTTTTGATCGTGTAACCGTAACCATTGAGTTCACTATCCTGGGCACGTCTGCAGCCTCGGGGGCTCGTGGCTCGTGGTATAACATAACAGATGCGACTACAGAAACGAAACGGTGTTCTTCGGCCATCGCGGCTCTCGGTCTCATCCATTTTTTTCGGTTTTCTTTCGGGCAATCCTCTCGGGTTCTGCTTTCGTATGGTCTCAGCAAAATGATGCATGGTTTTGTTCCACACTTTCATCCCGGTGCTTTGGTCCGTCCGGCGGCTATCCGTCGTGCGCAAGGCGTCATGTATGCAGCTACCAAGTTTTTGCGCGGGATCGTCTGGCAGTCTGGCAGGGCTCTTGCAGCCTCTTTGCGTCATGGGGTGTCGTGTCTCCTTACTGCCGTCTTCAACTTCAAGCAACGGGAGCTGGCCTGGTCTGCTGCTGCGGCTAAAGTCCAAGGAAACATCTCTAGGCCGGGAAAAGCTCTTCGAGTCCATGACCTGCGACGTTTACGGATTTTCGCGGAACTGTGTGCAACGATGTTCAACGAACTGCGGTGTGATGCGGTATGAGCACAGTATGTTTGTTGCGTTGTGTCTTGGGATGCTCGAAGTTCCCGCTTTCGTCGTCGCTGGCAGACTGGCAACGGCTATGCAATGGCTTGGATAGGCCATTCTCCTCCACAATCAGAAGAGGCAACGAAAATTTCTGGGCACGCGTTCCGCTTTGCAAGCATGACGTCTTAGCTTCCTACATCGTGACATGATAATAGACATGCTACTATGTTTATTTCCCTGCCTCCCTACCCTCCTTCTTGAAAGCCGACGAAAATCGAACGGATGTTGATTCATTGCAGGACGAGTCTTGCTGTAACATGCAGCTGCATATATCACTGCCTTCAGCTGCCAGAGAATGAGTTCTTATAAAACACGGGCGCATGCCTGTAGGCTGGTATGTATTTTGCTGCATACTGTCATGTTAAAGTTGGTGCTGGATTGCAAGGGGGACAACATTTAATTCACATACTGTAAGACTGTAAGTCGACTACCCTCCAGCACGGCATCTGCAGGAATTCCTACAGTGTTTCTCTGCTTCCCATGACTCCTTGAAGCACTGGATTAGGTCAAAACGTGTGACCAAAAGCTCCAAGGATGCTCCAAGGCTAGAGCCGGAGAAAGTTTTTCATGCTTCGTCTGCCAGTGTTGTGGTTTGCCAAACGATTCAAGGTTGGTAAACCCAGCCACCGATGGCAGCAGTGGTCGGCGTTAGTAGCGCTAGAGGTTTGCAGACGTGCGCCAAGGACCGCCAAGGTCTGCTGCTCGAAGCGGTTGAGTGATTCTACGCCTCTACGCGCGAGCCAAGTGAGCCTTCAAGCCATCCTCGTGTTGTTTGCTGCAAACTTCAGCAGTGCCACACCACTCGTTTTTGGACTGCAATGCAGTGGCACGTTGGATCGCAAGGAGGTGTCTTCGAATGCTACAAATGTCTGAGAGATGCAAAAGGCATCATAGTATTTGTTTGCTTATGGCAGTCCCCAGAAGACACCCCTTCTACCTGGCATGGTATGATTGCTCTAGTCACTTCATTATTGAAGTGCGAGCTTGTGAGCGCAGAAAAATCTCTGGCTTGTTCGCCGTTTGCTGACCACAAGGATTTCGATACACAGATGATATACACGTAATATCACGTAATACACGGTGAAATGATAGGAAATGACAAGAGATGTATACATTGGCAACAGTTGATAACAGTTGGTTAACCTGTTGTACAAAGAGAACAAACATATTATCATATTGGCTATTGGAATCAAAATCATTCAAAACCATGCGAGCTGCTTTGACTGTAAGCACCTTGAAGGGATCTGCCATGAAGGTGTTGTTTTCACATGTTGCGAAAGATGCGAAAACGTTCTCTGTCTTTGATGCATTGTCTACTTGACGGGTCTCTCATTAGCGTTAGGAGCTCCAATGCCAAACCTGACACGACAACTGACCTGGATTTGGAACATCGGTGGAACAGCTCGATGAGCGAAAAGTCCAGGAGTTAAGATATTTATATATATCATATAAATTATAAGTCCAGGAGTTAAGATATTTATATATTATATTATAATATAATTTATAATTATTATATAATAATTATATAGAGATGGCAAAATTAAATGATGCAAAATGATGCAAAATGGTGCAAAATGAGTTTTCCAATGTTTTCCAGCAAAACAAACAACTGCCGGTCAAAGCATCACTCCAGCGGCCAACTCACAATCACCATTGCAAGATATTGCAAGATCAAGCAAGGCTGGCGGCTGCCTATTCTGTCTGGCCTCGATGTTCCTCACCACGAAATCAGTTCCAGCCTGGGAAGATAAACTAGATACAACAAGATCAACAAAATTAGTTGCTGATATTTCGCTGATGATGATTGCTTGGGGAGCACTGTGATGTTTGCAAAGTTCGACTACACGCGCAAGACTCCATGTTTCGACAGACTCGGCCAAATCTCAAGATAGCGAAGCAATCGGACAGACTATGCAACCAAAATGGTATGGTCCAGGGCCCAGGGATATCCAGGATGAGGTGCGAATCAACCCTGTCTACAACCCTGTCTGCCCGGAGTCTACCCGGAGTCTACCCGGAGTCTACCCGGAGTCTACCCGGAGTCTACCCGGAGTCTACCCGGAGTCTACCCGGAGTCTACCCGGAGTCTGCCCGGAGTCTACCCGGAGTCTACCCTGTCTTTGTGGCACAGGCAGCTCGATGCACCGATGCTCGGCGGCCCATCGGATCCATCGGACCAGGGTCTCAGACAGTGCACAAAGAGGGCGAACCGAAGCCAACCGATGGCCACGAAGCTCCACGCAACAGGTCCTGCCGCTGCCACAGCTGCCACAGGTGCTGCAACATGCTGCAGGATATCAGGTCATAGAAATGTGCGAAATACGTCAAGGATAGGGGTGAAAACCTCGAAAGTCTTCATCTTGGAGAGATTTCAAGATATCACTTTGAACAAAGTTTCACTCCATCCCTACAGGTTGCGATAGTCCGGCTTGCACGACGGCCTGATCAATAAAAAGGGCGGGTCCATCAGTTCCGACAACGATGCCCTCAGATGCAGGAATTTCACACCGATTGGAATTTCTAGGCTTTGCGGTTTCATGCAGCTTCCGCCTTTGGCAATCCTTGTGTAAAGTACGAACTCTAGAGAGCGAAGGAACCAAGCAAGTCATTCGCCAAAGTGTATAAACATGCTCATATTCAGAAGCCGCAAATCTATTGCAATATATTCAGTACATATTCAATACAGATTGGTAACCATTGGTAATACGGTATATATAATATATTTAATTATATATATATATGTTGGTTGGGTTTAGAAGGGCAGTGATCTTTTCAGTAAAGGAGTATACAAACAATGAACTCACAAAAACAACAAATAAGAAAAAACAAAATAAAACCAAATAAAAAGAACAAAATGAAGCTAAAAAACAAAACAGAAACATTTTTTGAAAAATGATTGATATTTTTTGTGCTTTTCTGTCAATTTTTGTTGAATTAAGTTTCGCTGCAGTTGGAATCTTTGCTTATATCATCCTGTCCCAACACAGCTGCAAAGGCAAAGGCTGACAGTTTTTTTTCCTCAGCAGAGCCATGCGCAAAGAGTCCTTGCTCTGGCTGCTACATGATTTGAAAAAAGAACTACCGGCTGCTTTGAAGACCTTGCCGCTCATCATCAAACTGCCCGCTTTGAAAGCGTCTCTACTTGCCTTTTCTAGCTCTCTTGTAGATTCGCTCATCCAGAGCACTCATCACGATCTCGGCCTGAGGCTTGCTTTCCATGGGAGCAGTTGAATCCAAAGCTTCCATCGCCCCAAGGGCAAGGGCCATCTCCTGCACAATGTATGGGCACAAAAACAGCCACCACCTAATTGCCATGAACCCACTTAAATACACGAACGAGGGACGCCAAACTCACGGCTCACAAAATCTAAGTCTTAAAAAATCAAGGAGGCGAGAAAACAAAGGAGGAAGAGAAGGAATATCAAGACCGCATTGGCCACGCTATGAACAGTCAACAGTCAACAAACATTCCAACACGAGTCCTCGGTCTGTGACAAAGCCAACTGAACTGCTTGCCCGGATAGAGTCCGATCTTTCCAATTTAAAGCAGCCAGCGCACATTGTACCATAGCAAGGACTACTGGCAATGCCATGGCGTTGCCTGCCAGGTCCATCATGAGCGCTTCAGAAGGATGCCATTGCTGCGCCAAAGGCATGGTCTCCATGCGCGCTGCCAAAATTTGCAAGAAAGGTTGGACTGGAAAGCCTTGCATGAGCAAAGCCTCTCGCCCAAGGACTAGGCGATTCTGTGCCTCACACCAAAGAACCATCCTTGGAAGCACTGTGCTCATGACATGCTTGCTGGAATCTTGTCTCCAGGTGTTCGAATTTCCTCGCACGATTGACTGAGACAAATCTCGGAACACAATGTACGTGGTGCATTGCTGCAGCAAAGACAAAGCGTCTTGCTCACGGTCACCCAAAGTCTGGTACCACTGATTGGCGGCCAATTTTGCTGGGACAGCTTGCCCCCAACGCACCCGGTGATTTTGGGCAAACTGCATGTGCTCGACCCAACTCTGAGGGGGAGCGGGTGCTCCTTGTTTCTTCTCGGCGTCCTTCTCCCTTTGTTTCGCCCGCTTGTCTAAGCGCAACCCGAGTTCCAGTTGAACTGGTTCCGAACTTTCCTGGAAAAGGATCTGGGTCACACAAGGCCCGCCTCGAAGGCAACCAAGCAGCAAAGCCCGGAAGGTGGCAAAAGCAGCTGTCAAAGGCGTGGTAGTAAAGTCCAGAAGCGGGTTCACGGCTGTTCGGACTAGAAGAACATAAATTCTCCTCCGGCGGGCGCTACATCCAAACTCGGCTGCATCTGTCATGCAGACCTGACTCTCATACCCCCGGGCGGAAGTCTCGGCCAAAAAGATGTCCATGTTGTTCATGTCCGTGCCCTTGCTGTCGTCCATGGCGTCTACATTCTCGAAAAGCACTAAGGGTGGGCATTTGCTCTGCAAATAGGACAGCATTCCTTGGAATGTCTGTGCGGAGCCTCCCCGACTGACCTGCTGAGACAGCACTGCGGAATCCTTGTGCTGGCAGGGGTTTGCTCGGCTCATATCTTTGCAAGATGTCCCTAAAACCAGGAGGTCTACTCCCAATTCACAAATGTCCACGAACAAACATGGACTGGCAGCAGCATGGCTAGCAGGGGCTTCAAACTCGCAGCCGTGCTCGTCCTTGGTCACCAGTTTCTCTTTTGCGTCCCGGACAGAGTCCTTATCATCTGCATTGCGGAGCCTGTGCTTGTTTGGGTTTGCATTGTGCTTCTTGATCCATTCGTCCAGACTGGCCAGGAAAACGGCATGGTCAACTCTCTTCTCTGCGATCATCTTCACATATTTGGCTATGCTTCCGTACTTGTGGGAAAAGCCTAAGAGCTTCCAGACATTCCGGCACAAACTACACAACTTGGACTGGGGAACCCGGTACGTGACACCAGAGGCCTTGTCAAAGACTTTCCTGTAGGAACTCCATGGCCTACGGCTGCCATGCTTGTCATGCAGGTGGCTGCTTGTCAGGGGGCTTTCTGAGACACTGGTCTTCTGGCACAAAGCGCAGGTACAAGGCTTGCTCAGATCAAAACTGATCTGCTCTGCTACCGGTCCAGATGCCTCTGAACCCTTGTCCTCAAAACCGCCTTCAGACAGACCTCCAAAGTCTGACCCTGGAAGACTGGCCATTCGGCACGGACCTGCCAACCCTTTTGGTTGCAAAAGCGAAAGGAAAACAACTACAACTCACACAGCTTGAGCCTAAGCAGGAAGGACGACCTCTGGCAGACAAGCCTAAGGAGTCGAGACAACCAGGTGGCAACTCAGGAGCTTCAGGCTTCCCCTGCACAGAACCAAGTTCGAACTGCTAACTTCAAGCAGCAGCTGACAACTGAAAGGTTTTGCTGCACGAGAGTGCCTGTCGCGCACTGTTCGGGTGAAACTTGTCTGCTCTGTCTCTAGTCAGCTCTGGCAATGGGCTAAAACCAATCCAATCACCTCGGAGCAGGCTGGAACAGAATTGTAAATCTACTTTCTTTTTTGGCGAAAGCTATTTTCATCTTTTTTGATATATTTTTATTTTTTTGAATTTTCAAACTTTTTTGAAAACCCGGAATCTCGCACTTAACCACAAGTTAAGTGTATGAAAACAGGAGATACGTGAATGAAAACGGAAGATAAGTGTATGATTTTCAAAAATGAAAAAAAAATTGTTTTTCTTAATTGTTTTGAAAATTTAAATTGTTTTTAGAAAAACAATAAAATATCAAAATATCTGATAATGTTACTACTTTGGGTTGCCTTTGGCAAAACCTCCCCGCAAACCAAAATCCAAACCAACATGATCACCACTACTTGTTTGATTGCTGCAAAAGGATAAGAAGAAGACGCTGTGTCTGACTGTACTGTCGAAGAGGTCACGGCTTGGAAAGAAACCTGGGTGATATGAATGTAGATCTCAATGGTCCATCGTACTTGAACAAACTGCCACCGCTCGCTACCAAAGATCTATCGCGAATATATTTCGAAAGCCAGGTCACAACCACAAGCAAAACTTAAACAACGTCAGAAACTATAAAGCGGAAAGTCACTTCAAAGGACTCAAAGACTTGAGGCCTTGAGGCAGTATATTGTCGAATTTTCTCGTCCATCTCTTCTTCTGAGGGGCCTTCGGCAAAAGCTTGTAAGCCAGGTCCTCCCATGGCCACATGATCTGACCGAGCGTTCTGGACAGAAAGCTCTGCATCATTGAGCCCGGCTAGAAGCCACCGTTTCAATCGTAATATGCAAGCGCTGTGGCTCAACCGGCCCATGCTTAAAGCTTTCTTGCACCTCGAGCCACTTCCATCTCCTCTGTTGTGGTGCAAGCCGCAAATGGCTCCCCACCCGGTTTGTCCTCCTTGCGGCACAATGGGCGACAGCAAGAAGGGTCCCCAACGAACCCCTCGCTTTTGTACCACTCTCTTTGACTTCGCGGACTGGACAGCCCGGCCAGAGGCCGCGTCAACAGCAATGCCTGCAGACGACTCCGTGGAGCTTCCCTTGAGACCAAGCTCGGAACTTGGCAAGCCTCGACCAACGGCCGAAACGTCAGCGGCAGAGTCTGAGCCGCAAATGTCAAGTTTCCCTGCGCCCAGATTCAAATCAAGGGGCATCCATGGGTCCTGGTCCTCTTCACCAGCACTGCCAGCCCATTCACTGTCTTCAGACCAGCTCTCCTCAGACAAACGGGAAGGCGAAAGTTCTCCTTGCTCATCGCAAGGCATGGCAGGTTGTCGCGCTTTCTTTGTGCTGCCTGAGGGCCCCGGGGCCGCCTTTGTCTTTTTTGACCACTTTTGAGTCGTTCCATCAAGCGGAAAGCCCGCATGGCCAAGTCGTTTTCCTTCTGTTGGCGGGCTTCCTCTTGCAAGTGCTCTGCTGCGTCATAAGAAATTTTGCGGGCAATGCGAAACTCTGACGGATCATCATCAATGCCTGCAAGCTCCAAGCGGTGGATGACCCAATCACCCGCCTCGAGGGCAAGCTGAGCACAAATGGCCAAATCATTGTCGTGCAGAGGCGCTGCATCCAAGCGATCCGCATAATATTGCACACGCAAACTGAAAGGAGGCTCCTCTATCAAACCAACATTGGGGCCCAAGCGCAGGAACAACATGTCCATTGGAGAGTCCATGGTCCGGAAGGCAAGCAGCACGGACACAGTCTTTGCCAGACTTGCAGATTCCCACGAGGATCATGTTTTTTCACCAGAACGCACAAGTCTGCATGCAACTTTCTGTGCAAGGCCAGCTGTTCACGAGAAAGATGCCCAGTGCAACCTCCAGGTGGGCAAGCGGTGAACAAGTTCTTCGCTTCTGTCAAGGGCACAGGGTCCGAGACCTCCTCTGCATCCCCGTGCTCCTGGACGTTTGATGTGAAAAAAACAAACAATTATAATAGCAAGGAGTAAAGCCATAGGTCCAATGCCCATGTGAACACAAGACCGAGGTGGCAGTTGCCGCTTCGTGCTGAAGGCTCAATGAAAACGTAGACTCATCAAACATGAGGCTCCGAATTCAAAAATCAAGGCTACCCTGGGACCCAGTTTGCTGAACTAAAGCCATCCCATGATTTTGCCCTTCCAAGATGGCTGAGGCAGTGACAAACCGACACCTTCCAGCATGCTTTGGCCCACCTCCTGCAATGCTGCTGGCGATTTGTCTGGAAGTTGCTGACTCTGAGCTGAATCCAGCACGCAAAACAGCGGGCGCGGTCCACCGTTTCCATTTACCTTTGCCTTTCTCTGTTTTTCGCTCAAAGTCATTTGCTGAAGCTGGAAACGCATGGTCGGCCCCTCTAGCACGGCCACTGGCATTGTATTCATGTGCCTGTTGGTCCACCAAGCTTTGTTTTTTCTTCAACCTTTGCTTTCTGGTTCGCTTCTGTTTGGCGTGTCTTAGCAAACCCGGTCGAAGACCTGCCCCAAACCTCTGCCGCACAGTAGCTCTATTACTTGGCCTCGGCTCTGAACATGTCTCTTCGTTGGGATGTGTATCTTCGATGATGTTTAAAACATCATCCAGACTCAACTCCGCCATTGCCCATGCTGACAACACAAAAGATTAAGCCAAACAGCTGCCGGCAACTCTTGGGCACAACCAAGCACTGGTCATGTCAGCATCAACTGGTGCTGTGCGCAATCAAGTTGGTATTAGTTTTGTTTTGCCCTGCCCTGGTGGATACATCTTTCTCCTTGTATGTGTCCTGAATATGTCCGCACTTGTGCCATGATTCTGTACTTCCAAGCTATGGCCATTTTTGATCTGGTACTCCCAACTAGCTACAGATGACCCAAATATCCAGCAAACATATGTATGTTCACCAATGCATTTCTTGTATGAACAAAAATATCTTGTAAAAATCCAAGATATTTTATAAAAACATTATATTATTAAATGTATTTTATTGATATTGTTTTAGATTTATTGTTTTGTATTGTTTTATATTGTTTTATTGTTTTAATGTTTTTTTTGTTTTTTGAATTTTTCATTTGTGGTGGTTTACAGGGGTGTGCCTGTGAGGGCTCCCACAGGCCTTCTTAGATTCAATCAATATATATGTATATGTATGTAAATATGTGTTTCATACTTATTGCAACACAGACCCCGAGGTCACCTCTGGAAACCGCAACCAGCTCCGGAAAAACTGAGAGGCTCACCATGTGGTTACAAAACACCGAGGCAGAAGAGCTTGGAGCCTGGCCAAGATGGGCCAAGATGGGCCAAGATGGACCAAGATGGGCTCGGACCCCCATGGCTTCAATATGTCAGGAACAGGAACTGCAAAGTGATTCGAGACATGAACAATTCTGAAGAATCATTGACGACAATGAAAAACGATGAACAACAGGCATCTCTGAAGAAAAATTCAGAGATTGCAATATATGCACATCTGTTGTAATTGTGCACATCTGTTGTAATTATGTCACATGATTTTGCTCCACCGCAGGAGATGAATGGATATATCTCAAGATCTGACCATTCGATACAGTTGCAATTGATCCCATGGACTGTCTGGAACAAAGACAGTCTTTGCACGTCTGATCCATTCTGATCCAAAAACAACTTTTGTAACTCACAGCAACACCCGCTTCATCCCGCTTCCATGTCCAAATGCTTAGCTCTGCGCCTGGGCTTTCCGCAAAGCCTGATACATACTGTAGCTGCGACACAGGATGACAGGCTCATGACAGGCCAGTGGTGGCACAGTTTTTCCAAAAGGGCCAATAAAACTGTGGAAATGTGAAGGTTTTTATCAGTGATTTAACTGCACTGGATTCAAGAATCCATCGGAAATTCCAATCCCTTGAAACTCTGCTCTTTGTGCTGTCTTTGACTCCAGAGTTTTGACAGCGCAGCAGCTAGAACATGCATGAACATGCTAGAACAATTTGCAAACGTGCTAGATGAAGTGTCATCGTATCCCATATCCACATATACAACATATGCAGTCCAGAAGAAGCCACCCAAAGTGTGGAAACTCACACTGACTCTGAAGTCCACCCAGTCCACCCATGTCCTCAAGAGTTCCCCACAGTCCAGCCTCGAAGTACTTCGCTTTCCTCGGCTGTGAGTTGATAATCCACCCCTACAGAGGATAATGACTTGGGTTTGAGACATCTTGGGCTGAATTTGACCACCACAATCACTATATTCTTGGTATTGCAACAGCAGTATTACTCTGAGAGTACAGGTGTAAAAAGAAGATTGTACAGTATAAAGAAAAAAATATGAAGTAATTGTAAAAACATATATATATATAATATATATATATATAAATATGTGATATGTAAATATAATACAATATAATATATACTATAATAAACTATATACAAAATATTTAGTATTTATACATATATATATGAAAACAATTTTAAATGATATAATATCAAAGAATATAATATACAGTGATGGCCCAGCACTTAGAATATATTTAAAAATATTTTACGTTTTAAAATATTCTATGTGCAAGTTATAACTCCCACTTAGGATATGCCCATATTCTAAGTGTCATGCACTTAGAATATGAAAATTTGCACTTAGAATATGATTTTATGTTTAAGATATTTCAGGGTCTTTAAAATTTGGTTTTAGCTGGAAAAAATCAGTTAAGACGTTGCACTTAGAATATGAAAAAACATTAACTTTAGTATTGTTGTTTCTTTGTTTTTCTTTGGTTTTCTTTGATTTTCAATGTGTTTGGCTAGGTTTTAACTGGTTTTTTCTATGTTTTTTCATTTATATTTATTAATTGTTTTATTAAGTTTATTAGTTTTTTCACTGGTAATAATAATGTATGGTACAATAGAATGATTATATAATATATATAGTAGTGTACTATAACGTTATTTTACAATGCTAGTTTATAATGCTAGTGATTAAACGCCCGCCCAGCGCTCACATTCGTGGCTTTGTGACAGTTTCATGGTTAGCAACTGCATGATGCAGAGTACTGTAGTTTAGCAGGGTGGCAGTGCATAGAACTAAGAAATCCAAATCATTTGAGTATTGCATTGTATATTGTACTGTACTGTATTGCAAATTGTTTGAATGATGATGAGAACGCACACACAAACATACAGTGTATTGTATTCACTACTGTATTGTAATGTATTTTTCATGCATTGTATTGTAATAACGAATAGCTGCAGTGAATCATTAAAACACATTTTCACTATTGAGTCTAGTCCAGAAGACATGTCAAACAACATTATCTCACAATATGAAGCACATACAGTAACAGAATAGCACACAGTACAATACACCACATTAGCATCATACAAATCAACACATGTTCAAATTCTGTGCTAATGGTGGATGTCTGGAGAAGACGCGGGGCAGCTTAGAATTGCATGGTTCTTTCTGGTATAGATTACTGATTATTGTACTGTATTGTAGTGTACAATATTGTGATACATGTTGGTATGTTAATGTTTTTGTTTTTTTGGTATGTACAGTACAATATTGTTGCACCGTAGGGTAAGACAAATTTCATACTGTACAGTGTTGAAAAATGTAAGACACGTTGCACTGAAATATGTATGCAGCATGCAACCATTGGGTTATTTCATTTATTGTACAAAAGTGTACAGTACAATATAGTATTATAATGCGTTGTAAATTAAAATACAATACAGTACTGTAAAGTACTGTATTGTTCAGTAATGTAGAGTACTCTATTGCACAATACAATACTGTATATGATAAGTGCTGGGCCATCAGAGTAATAAAAAAATAGATTATAATATAATTAAATATATCAATATATGGAAATATATTTAAAAAAATGCTATATCATATAAAACAAAAAATGAATAGTAACAAATAAGTAAAAAATATTAAATAATAATACTTGTAAAAAATAAAAATAAAAACAAATAAAAACATATATAGTAATAAATAATAGTATAAAAATATAGAATAATAAATATATATATATATATATTAGTTAATTTACATGTAGAAAAAGATAATATATAGTAAAAAAAAGTAAGGTATAAAAATAATATATAATCATACAAAAATGTTTAAAGGGAAAAGTAGTTTAGAAAATAAAAAATATATAAAAATAGATAACAATATAAAAAATAATCTTAAAAACAAAATATAACAATATAAATAATAAGCTGCGATGACATATAATAATCAAAAAACTAATATATATTATATTCTAATAAATAAAAAGATATGTAATAATACATATTTATTGAAAATTTTGAAAAAAACTCAAAAATATAATAGTAACCAAGAATATAGTAATAATAAGATAAACGAATATTATCTAATAATAGACAGTCATAATAATAATAATAAATATAAATATAATGCGGGCTACCATAGGTAAAAACACTAGGCTCACCCCCCAAAATAATTTTTAGGAATTAATCTGAGGTGCTTCTAGTACACAACCCACCGCAAAATATTTTTTTCAGAAACACTCTAACCCACCTCAAAATAATTTCCTTTGACACTACCCACCCCCCCAAAATAATTTCTGAAAGGTTGCAAATAAAATATTTGGTAGGGTTCCACTATTACTCAAAAACACTTCCCTTACTTCAAAATAATTTTGGAAATTATTTCGAGGTGGTTTAAGATGGTTTTGGATGATTGAAAAAACAAGTAGAACCACCTCAAAATAATTAGCAAACAAAAACACAAAATTATTTTGGGGGGTCACCCTACCTCTCCTCTCGAATGCACCCGACAAGCACTAAACCATTTGGAGGTTGTGGCACAAATCAAATAAATCATCTCTAAACCGACCCCCTTTCACACCCAAAAATTATTTTGGGGGTGGTTCACTACTGAACCACTTATTATTTAGACCATCGATTTTTGGACAAAGAAATCTGAATCGACCCCTTCCTACCCAATAAATTATTTTGGGGTGGGGGTACCAACAGACCACCCCAGAAAAAATAGAGAGCTGGCCGCTGTGGGAGTGCACTTTTTTCCATGCAGTCATTACATTAATCATTATATTAGTCATTATATTAGTCATTATATAAGTCATTAAATAAATCATTATTTTTATCATTATATGAATCATTCTATGAATCATTATATTAGTCATCAAATGAATCATAAAATGAATCATCATTATATCAGTCATTAAATAATTCATTATTTTAATCATTTTATTAATCATTATATTAGTCATTATATATATATATCATTATATTAATCATGAAATTAGTCAATAAATTAACAAGTATATCAGCCATTACAAAAATCATTATATTAATCATTATCTTAGTCATTATAAAAGTCATTAAATAAATCATGAAATGAATCACTATATTTATCATTATATGAATCATTATGTTAATCATTATATTAACTATATTAGTCATTGCATTAGGCATTATATGAACCATTACATTAATCATTATATGATTCATGATAATAATCATGATATTAATCATTAAACTCTTCATTTTAATAATCATTAAATTAATCATTTTATTAATCATTCTAATAATCATGATGTTGATCATTTTATTAATCATTATATTGATCATTATATTAGTCATTATATGAATTGCTATTTTAATCATTGTATTAATCAGTATATTAATCATTATATCAATCATTATACTAATCATTTTAACATTCATTATCTTAGCCACTGTATTTATCATTAAATTAGTCATTAAATTAATCATTATATTAATCATTATATTAATCATTTTATTAATCATTACATTACTCATTATATATAAACTCATTAAATTAGTCAGTATTTTACTCATGATATTATAATCATTGTATTCATCATAATAGTAATCATTTTATTAATCATTCTTAAAATATAATCATGATACTAGTCATTAAAAAAGTCATTATAAAAGTCATTAAATGAATCATGAAAAGAATAATTATATTTATCATTAAATGAATCATTATATGAATCATGTTATTAATCATTATATGAATCATGATATTAATCATAAAAAATTGGTCAATAAATTAACAAGTATATCAGCCATTACAAAAATCATTATATTAATCATTATCTTAGTCATTATAAAAGTCATTAAATAAATCATGAAATGAATCACTATATTTATCATTATATGAATCATTATATTAATCATTATATGAATTATATTAGTCATTGCATTAGGCATTATATGAACCATTACATTAATCATTATATGAATCATGATAATAATCATGATATTAATCATTAAATTCTTCATTTTAATAATCATTAAATTAATCATTATATAAATCATTATATTCATCATGATATTGATTATTTTATTTATCATTTTATTAATCATTGTATTAATCATTTTATTAATCATTATATTAATCATTATATTAGTCATTATATTCTTGAAAAAATAAGTCATTATATTAATCATTATATTAGTCATTATATAAGTCATTAATGAATTTTGGTTTTTCCAGGTTTTTTTTTGCAGTTTGGCCTGGGGGGCGCAGGTGTGCAAATTGTAGAGACGCGCATTTTTTTGAGAGGTACTGTGATGACAGCATCTTCACATGAAAAACATTCAAAACAACAATGGAAAAAACAAAAAAAAAGTTCAGACCCATGGGCAAGGTCTGGGAGAGGCCTCGCAGGGTACATGGGTCTGAACTTTTTGTTTTTTTGGTTTTTCCATGGTTTTTTGCAGTTTGGCCAAGAACCTCGAGAACACAAAAAAAAAAAGTTCAGACCCATGGGCAAGGTCTGGGCTATCCACACACAAACCAAAAAACCAAAAAAACAAAAAAAACAAAAAACCAAGAAACCAAAAAACCAACAAAAACAAAAAAAACAAGATTGCACACCCCAAGGGGAGGGGGTCAGATGCAGAGTGTTGGGTCTTGTCTTTTTGTTTTTTTTGTTTTTTTTTGTTTTTTGTTTTTTTGGTTTTTTGGTTTGTGTGTGGATAGCCCAGACCTTGCCCATGGGTCTGAACTTTTTTTTTTGTGTTCTCGAGGTTCTTGGCCAAACTGCAAAAAACGATGGAAAAAACAAAAAAACAAAAAAACAAAAAACCAAAAAACCAAGAAACCAAAAAACCAAAAAACCAAAAAAACAAAAAAACAAAAAACCAAGAAACCAAAAAACCAACAAAACCAAGATTGCACACCCCAAGGGGAGGGGGTCAGATGCAGAGTGTTGGGTCTTGTCTTTTTGGTTTTTTTGGTTTTTTTGGTTTTTTGGTTTTTTGGTTTTTTGGTTTTTTGGTTGTGGATAGCCATTGCAGATGTGCCAAGCAGAGGTTGCCAGGCACTGTCAGTGGTTGCACTAGAAGCAAGGTCGATACACTACAGTACAGCAATGTTTGCTATGACATAGTGCGTTCAGCCAATGAACAGCAGAGAGGAATGGAATTCAATTTTGTCCGGTTGCGCCATATGCTGTTGGATCTTTGCACAGGAAATGCTGCAATTTGCGCACTCCCACAGTGGCCTGTTCTGAAAAAATAATAGCCTAACCTGGCAAAATTAACTTCCCCTTGAATAGTTCAAAAATACTACATTGAACCAAATTGAATCCAAATTGAATCAAATTGACCCAAGCTGTATCCAAGTTGCCTCAAAGAGACAAACCCTGAGAATTACCATGAATTACTTACTGAACTACTTATTTTTTAGAACATCGACTTATCATCGACTTTTGGGCAAAGAAACCTGAATCGATTCCTCTCTTCCCAAAAAAATATTTTGGGGGTGGGGGTACTACCAGACCACCCCAGAAAACAAAATAACCTAACCTTGCAAAACTCAACTTCCCCATGAAATAATTTTCATCCTGGGTGTCTGGTAATTATTTTATACAGTTGGGACTCTATGAAATAATTTCCCCAGTTCAACTGAGAAATTATTTTGAGGTGCCTTCGGTTGTTTGCTTAAAATTATTTCAAGGTGCTTCAACCTCTGTAGGTGGAAAATTATTTTGCACCATCATCGGGTTACGGGTGCATAAATTATTTTGCTATGGTTCTTGTTCGCTGGTGTTAACATAAAATTTATGTTAAAAATTGGAAATTATTTTAAAAAATATTCCATAACCAACTCCCACCTCAACATAATTTCCTAAGGTAGGACGCATTAAATAGATATGCGTATCATTATAATACAAATCTATATATTTATCATTATATGATATATAAATATATCATTCAAATTTATAAATAATATATAGAAATAGATAATAGATATACATATATATATATATACATATAATATGCGTAACCTATATATATAATATAAATAAATAAATAGATAAATAAAATAAATAAATAAATATATATATATTATACGATTTAATATACGTATACTATACTTCACAAATCAAAAGCGCTGCCAAAGTAGGAAAATTGTTTTCCTCCTCTTGGGCCCCGGACTGACCACTGAATCCTGCTGGAGGCGAGGCTCCTTCACTTTCCCTCAGAAGCTGAAGGACTGAGCGTTGTTCTTCCACTGATTTCGCTGACCCAAATCAGCAGTCATTGTCATTGTTGGTCATGCTGAGAACATGTTGAGAGCACATGTCAGTAACGGTATCTATCATTACCTACTTAAGTCTATTTCACCTGTCTTGCTGGACATGTTCAGGATGAATCACGTGAATGTGAATCCGCATGATACATCACAGGATATCACAGGTTTTTCCATTCACTCATTCGAAACATCATTCGAGTTGTTGCGCCGGGCGATTCATACTAAGCCGATGGCGGCTTTGGCACCGAAGCTCCCTGGCTCCGGACAGTGGGTGATCTTGGGTGTGGTTGACAAACATTGAGAAATCTATGAAACCTATATCATTAGTTATTATTGGGCATCTTGTATGCTGTGCCTTAGTGTGCCTTATATATCCTTATATCCTGATTATCTTAAAAGGTTGTTGATCAAAATTCCTTTATTCGCAAACGGCCATTCTTCGCGAACAAAAAAAATACTTTCGCGAACCTTTCGCGAACTCCACGTTTATCTTTCGCGGGCCCCATGTTGGGCAACAACGCCTCTTATGAAGATTTGTTCACCACCTGCCAAATTACGCCAGAGAAGCACGGATCACTTCTTGATAGCCATTTACGGATGGTCTGACTTGACCATGGGAGTGCCGGCACCAAGCGTGGCTAAAAACGTAAAGCTCCTGCCCGCGCCTGGCATCTGGCTGAATCTCCGTATGCCCTGCTTGAAAAGAGGCGTGCTTCAGACTCTGATAGCCTTTTAAACATGCAGCTGGCATCACGGAATCCCTTCTCAGGACAGATTGTTGTTTTTTTGCAAGGTTTACTGACGCCCCTTCAACATGCACTTTGAATTTCGCCCGCTCCTGGAAACTTGGCTGCTGCATTTGGAGCTTGTTTCTTGAGACTTCAAAAAGCATCATTAGGCAGTGACAGCGGCAGGTGTAAGGATGCGCTTCAGGACCATGGTGTTTGGCTGTCGCGAAGCCTCACCTTTGGAAGCTCGGCTGCTACCTATGAAGGGCAAGGTGATTGTCCAAAAGCACCATCACACAGGGAACTGAACTAGAACCAAACCGAAATTCTCCGGTGCCCTTCTCCTGCCGGACCCCGGGCGGCAGTGGGTGGCAGCTCTTTACATAATGATTATAATATCCAACTTTCGCGAAACCTTCGCGAATAAAAATGTTACTTTCGCGAACTCGAAAAAAAACTTTCGCGAGGGTTCCCAACATAACATGAACGGTCTTCGCAATTAAAACTCTTTACAAGGACCTTTAGATCATTATACCATAGTATCCGGACAGAGCCTCGCTGAACCTCGTTATGTCTGCTTGTTTCCAATGTTGATTGACTGGAAATATGTCAATGTCCTTAAATGTCCTTTAGGAAGAACTCCAGAGCCTAGCCTGAGACAACTTGCTTTGTTCTTTCGTGCATGTGCCATTGTCTGGCTCCCTGCCTCTATCTGAGAAGGAGAAGTGGGTGCGACACTTCGCCCATAGACCTGCTTGAGTCAAACATCCTTTGACAGTTGAAAACCACAAAACCTGTCCAAATATGTCCAAATCCTCCGTGTTTTCCTGCTGAATCCAACATGAGTTTTTGCTACCCCATCAGGACATGGAGCAAACTAAGGAGAAACCGAGGAGTTCTCTTTCCCTGGAAGATCTGGGTTGAACAAGCCACATCAAGCTACCAGTTCTGGGACGTGCCTCCGTGCGCCAGGCGCCTGCAAGTCGGGGTGTCCTGGCCATGGTGAGATTGGCTACATGCTGGGCATGCTACGTCCTGTTTCTTTGTTGTTTTCTGCGCACTTTCAATGTGGCTACAGATTGTTACAGTATGCTGCAGTTGTATTATGTTAAGTTGCAGTATATATATATATCAGTATATCACTTATGAATAGTTATGAACATATATGACAATTATATGTTTTGTATCTGCACCTATTCTGCACCTCTGTCACATCCTCCGTTCACTTCCAAACAAAATATGGACATTTGGATCCGCCTGAGATCCATCTGGCTACATTTGCCCATCTATGTCCATCTGGTATCCCTATATCTCCCTTCCCAGCGCTCCGGAGAGCCTAAAAACGAAGCATTCATGCGTGCCGTAGCATTGGCTCACGGGCCTTCCGGAGTGGAACCGCAATGTTTGCTTTGGTGAAAGATGTGAAAGAAAACTTGCCTTTGGACGTGGGTACCAGTTTTTCGCTTCAGACGTGTTGGCATATGTTGGCATGTGTTGGCATACGTTGGCAATGGGCATGGGAGGCATGGGTTGCCTTTTTGTGGACTTTCGCACTGCGTTTTGAGCGTCTTCCGCTCGGCGTACTACTCGAAGAGCCGAACTTTTTGCTCTTGAGTGCTGGCGTGTTGCTAAACTTGGCACAAAGTCATTGTCGCATCCTACGGTCTCATCGACTATTGATAATTCAAAGAAACGAGCCAAGTCAACAATCTGGAAGAATGTGTCAGTCATACTCGTGTCGTAGGTTGCAAGGTGGGCACTGCCGAAGCAGTGAAAGTCACTTTCTTCAAATGAAGCTTTCAGCTACCGTCGAACGCTTTCCGCGCTCTACGTTGCTTCATTTGCTCCATCCAATTAAAGTTGTATGGTACATTCGTCGTTCATTGCTTGGTGTGGATCGGAAATTCTTGATGTGTCCTCTTAGATCTCTTAGATCTCTTAGTTGTTTCAAACTCCAAGGAATGACGTCTGAAGTGTACCCGAGCTCAGGATCCAGTGACTGTTTGCAAGAATTGCGTGTAGTCACTGGATTTACGAAGATCAGGTCATATAAGCAATGCCACCTTGACTGACCTTGTCCTCTGGGCCACGCGAAAAATATCTGTCCTCAAAGTCTGACTGTTCATCGTAAGGGTGCCGAAACAGCTCCAAAAGCTCATTGACCATTGAGTAGTCTCCCAGCGCAGCCTCCGCTCCAAGTGCTTGATGTGCTGTAGACTATGGCATGGACTGGCATACATGGAAGTTGCAAGCTGTTTGATTGTGTCTTATGCAAAGCGACTAATTACATCTAATTATATACTATATTGGCCTGTAATGTGTCATATGTCACCATATAGAGGAAAGGAGTTGCTGCTACAGCACTGACTCTATATCTCACTCCCAAATACCCCCGGATCATATTTCATCTTGTTTTCCTCAAACTGAGGAATCAATCACGTTCTTGGTGCATGGTGGCACCTTGTCATAGGCTTCTGCCAGCATCCACTCTCTGGGAACGTATTTTGGATTCACCGCTCGCAGTCTGGCAGTGACTTCTGCCACATCACCTTCCACCAGCACTGCAGCAGCCCAGCTTTGCAGCCAAGCAGTCCATTCTGCAGCCAGGCCCTCAGGCAAGGCCTCGTATTGCATTTTCGGACCGCTGAGACTGGCTGTAGCGCATGGCCATGATGAATTCACTATGAATTACCAGTAATTGCCAATCTGAGTTCCAACTATTCTCAGCTGGTTCAGAGACGATACTTGTGATGCATGCAAGCTAAAAAGACAACATGTTGGATCATTTCGGTGGATGGACGTGATGCGGATCATTAGCTATGTATCTCTTGATCACAGCTCTTACCTTGTAGCCTGGCCTGGTAGAAAGCTCGTTGGATCTGCTTAAGTCCCATCTCAGGAGAGTCCTAAAGTTGCAGTGTCAAATGTTTGAATCAGCCGCTGACACAAACATTGTGGCGTTTCCGGTTCCATTTCATCAAGAGATAAGAGTGGGCAACTACTCCATGGCATGAATCTAAATCTACAAGACGGCTAGAAATGACAGACTGATACTGATACATTTTGATATTTCATTTGAAGGCGGAAGCTCGAAGCTCAAAAAAACTACTACGCGGGTTGGATTCGTTCAATTGGTGAATCAAACACTGAGCCCCAGTCTGAGCATTCCAGCACCGCAGCCAACTGCCTGAAGAAAATTGTGTAGTCAATGTCGGACTTCCTCCACAGAGTGCTTCTTGAATCTTGATTTTTGCTCCAAAGATTGTTGCCCCAAAAGAAATCACATTCAAAACAAATGCATGGCCCCAGAGATCTTGGAGAGGAGTCCTGATACATAAAATACAGGAATCATAACCAGTTTAACCAACTTGTTGCATTGCAAACATCTTCCTTGAACACAGGGGCAACGAAATTTTGTCCGACGTCCTCATCAAAGGTTCCAGTTCTTCCCACAACTCAGTGCCTTTCTCCGAGTCTCTCAAAAATCCCAGCTTGATGCGGAAAGTCTCTTGTGCGGCCGACTGGATCTTCTTCGCCCCTGCTTCCATCAAAGCCACTGCCTGTGGTTGAGCCTCTTGTCCCAGCAACACCGCTACCTTGAGCCGCAGGGAAAAAAAGATGGAAACCGTTGCCATAATTGGCATCATACTGCAGAGATGAATCTAGTTACACAAAGTTCACCACAGGGTGAAACGTCCTGCCAATCTCTAGTCCTAAACTTTTCACAACGCCAATCTAAGTAATTCTATGTAATTCTACAAGTAACTAGACACATGACATATGAGAAACGCCGATGAAATGGTTGCCACTTCTTTAGCCCAATAATGTTCTAGCCAACTCAGAAAAAAAAAACGTTCGCGAAGGATCATGTCTGCAGAAACAACGGTGACCATTGGTGGGCATCCTCAACTACAATCCCTACAAGGACTTGTATATAGATCAACTCACAAATGTGTATTCAACATAATCATGTTTTTTTTTATTCTTCACTTCCCTATCATTCTATCATATTCTATCGTTCCATACACTTCCCGGATGGAAGCCATTGAAAACAAGCACATAAAAAAATCTGAAAAGGTGACCCTTTAAGCAAATCGGATCATGGCTGAAGTCAGCAAAGTGTGGAAGTTGGCAATGGCAGCCTGTGGTTGGTTCAGAAAGCCATAGTGCTCTCCAGATCCAGTCCACTTGGCAAATAAAGGATTGTAGCGGTCTATCCATCCAAAGGGCCCATAGTCCATTGTGCGTCCGCCCACCAAGCAATTGTCTGAGTTAAAGTTCCCTTGACAAAAGCCAACTCGCAACCTGCAATGGTGGATTGGACGATTAAATGAAGGTCTTACATGATGTTGATCGATTTATAATACAATCATATAATATTATATAGTACATTATAATATTTACTTAATAATTAATTATAATTGCACATTGCACATGACCAACAACGCTGCTGAAAGCAAATGGTAGATAGCCAACCAGCAACCACCTGGCCCAAGCGTTCTGGAAATTCCTCCAGCATGGCAACAGCCTTGTCTCTCAGGTCTTCATTCCGCTCAGCAATTTTGGGATACTCTCTGAACAACGCATGTTCCACGATCTGTTCCAGCTCTCTCATGGCACTGGGAGATCCAGCTGCCCGCCGGGCAAACAAATCCACGTGGCCGACTCGAAGGAAGCTGGGCGCGACTCGTGTGGAGATGGCACAGGGCTCATCGATCACAGTATCAGGCTCCCGGCTTTGCCCAAACATGCCACCGCCAGATCCTGTGTACCATGCCCGCCTGTAGAGCAAAAAAATGATAACGAGGCACAAAATGCTGCAAACATGTCGTACAAACATTTGCAAAAAAGACCTGAGCACAAGTTGAATGCCTACTTTCAGAACTTGTGAGCACTGGACCTTACAAAAGCTCTTTGCCTACCCGGACGTCGAGGGATCAACCCAGGTTGAAAATGTTACAAATTATTAAAAGATTTTAAAAGGCTGGCCGAGGCTTCTCCGAGGTACCGAGCGGTCTCACCATGCGACACCACCAAGGACAGGGCTCGAGTGGTTTCGATGCCCAAGTGATGCATGGCCTCCGAGGCCAAGAACTCTCGCACCGAGGAGCGCAAAACTGCGCGGCCGTCGCCGCCTGGCGTGTTGAAATGGTCGTGCGTGTTTAGGACATGTTGAAATATGTGAAATCGCATCACACATCTAACTGAACATCTTTGCTCATATTTCATACAAGTCTTCATATTGTCAGGTAAGGGCTCATATTAAGTCTCCACACACAACTAAGAAAGCATATGAATCCTATTATAATATATTATAATGGGATATAATTGGTACATTACATTGACATAAATCATAAATCCATATAAATCCCCGTTGATGGATCAATGACCATCCCCCGGTAACCCATGTGTAGACAAGGCAACTTTCGACCGTGGCACATATGAAAGCTCTTTGCATGCCCTGAGTTCTTGCGCCACAGATGTCCAAAGGACATCTATGACACTATGACTATTAGACTATTACAGATATCAAAAGTCAAAAAATATCACAGGATACCATCATCATAAGACCATATAAAATCAGCATCTGATCAACATCTGAAGGAAACAAAGGAGTACGGCCAGTACGGCCTCGGCAAAAAGGTGTACGGCCGGCTCCTTTTAGCTGCAGCTCGTAGCGCTGACCATGGGTCATCAACTCTCCCACGGAGATGGCTCGACCATCGCCATAGCCGTTGCCATTTCCAAAGGGGCAGTTGGACACCATTCGCTGTCCCATAATGGCCAAGGCATAGGGAGTACACCAAGATTTCAGCTCTGGGACCTGAGTTTGGTCCCCTGAAAAGAAGGCCTTGAAGGCGTCGGTTTCAATCTCTTCAGGTGAGATTTCTAACATTTCAGCCACTTCTGCAGAGTAAACCACCAATTCTGGATCCGGCAAAGGGCTTGGCAAGACCTCGACGTAATGTCCAGAGGTGACCTGCCTGGGGCTCTTGTTTGGCGCATGGATTTCCGTTTCAGGATCTGGCGACAGCTGCTGCAGCCACGACTGATCAGTTTGCCTTGCTACTTTTTGTATGGATTCCAAACGGCCCACGGCGTAAGTTCTCACCCGAGCCCAACCGCGGCCAACTCGGCCAAGACTGACTGAAGCGAAGGCCACACAAGTCGTCGACAGCATTGACATCTTGGACATCGACGTCCTCAACGTGCACAAAAAAACAACAGAAAACAGCAGAAAGTGAACCAATCTTTCAGTAGACTGTTAAATGTTGATTGCTATTACATATATATATACTTATTTATTTCTTTTTGTATTTATTCATGCCATATTTGATCCACCAAAAATCATGCAAAATCATGTACAAAAAAATATACTATATACATCTCATGACTCGCTTATCATCCTGTATATAATGCTACACCGGGATACACCGGGTGTGTATGGACTAGGGTCAGTGCGTCATGGTAGTGTATGGACAGTATGGGGATATGGACAGTGCTTCCTCGAGATGATCGTTCTGCTGTGCCAATTGGCCAAGAGAAACAGTTTTGCCCAAGTCGGAAAGCATCCTTCAACGCAAAATTAATCAAAATTAGCATCATGATGTATTGGTCTAGGTCCAAGGTCAACGCTCCCCTGTATGGTCAATGCTTCCCCTGATGAGACAAACACTCAATGTCGCTCAATGTTCCTTGCAGATCCTTGCAGTATTAGATGTGACTGTGAAATGCTATGAATCATTATAAATCTCTATTTTTCTCATGAAGTTTCGGTATTCAGTAACTGCTTCCATCCCATATCCCATATATCCCATCCCATCACATTTCCAGATGTTGATGTTTCCAGGTGCCTTTCAAGCCGTGGGGTTCCAGGTCTGCCGATCACTGCCCGGCCCGGAGATGACAGGAAGGAGGCTCGGATAGCCATCGACATTGCGTGCCAAATCAGCTCGGTATCGATCACTTCAGAGTCTCGCATAGTTTCGGTATATTCATTTCGTATAGTGTCAGTCAATGTCAGTCATATTCAATTATACTTCAAACATGTTCAAATATAACAAATCAGGTACAAATCAGTCATATTCATTTCATTTGGGTTCATTCTCTGTTTCATCATCCGTCAGCAGTACACTTCCTGAATTCAGGATGCCTAACCGTTTTTAACTTGACTTATTAATCTGAATCTGTAGATAATCAAAACGTTGTTGGTTAATGTTAGTTTGATAGTCTGGATTGATCTGGATTGTGGGTTCCTCCATTATCTAGCATTTTCTAGCTAAAGATTACCTCATTGACCTACCAAACTAATGTTGTTCCAGCAAAGACGAGTGGACAAGAGTGGCGCAAACTAAAAATTGCAGGCCTCACAGCTTGAGTCTTTCACCTGAGGTTCCAACCCCAACCTATTCTACTGAATCGAAATCAAGGAATCAAGAAATCGTCGTCAACGGGAACTTACCATTCCCTGGCATTTGTCTTTGACTTCATTGTCTCCCATATATTTTGCAGCTTTGAGCAGTTGAAGGCGAAGCCAGGGAATCGTGCGGTGACTCATGACCCTGATTGATCTCAGAACCAGAGGAGTTCTGCCTTGCTATGACATCAGCTTGGTACCTGTTCCTACCACTCTGCAACCCATATTATCAAACTTGAGACTGCGACTGGTACTCTATCTCTTGGACTCATCCTCTGCCAAGCTCTGACTTTGAGCATCGAACACATCACGTCTCTATGACCATGCATGCTTCTGTGCACAAGCATCGTTGCGTCATGGTCGTCGCGCTTTGCAAGGGCTCACCAGAGTGCACCCCATCACAGTGCCCATTTGCCGAAAGGATCCAAAAGGATCCAAAAGGTACCATCTTTGAACACTTTGTTGTTCTAGAATATGCAAGAAGGGTTCCAAAATGTTTCAAGATGTCAACATTCTAATTTGAAGCTCAAACAGTCAACCCATGTCCCAAAATTTGGCAATCTGGCTCTGACTGCACTTCTTCTGTGAGAATTGCAAATTAAAGGTAAGATACTCAGAGGCTCACTGGAAAACTCAGCATGCATAGGAAGCACTGAGCTCCTACTGGAATTGCTGGATCTCCGAACGGCACATAACGGCACCATGCCCTCACACGGTGACCGTTGAGGTCTCCGTCATGGTCATGGTGCTGGTCATCGTCTCTGTCATGGTGCTGGTCATCGTCTCTGTCATGGTGCTGGTCATCGTCTCCGTCACGGTCATGGTGGTTGTCGCAGTCACGGTGTCTCCCGCGGTGGTCGTCGCGGTCATTGTCTCTGTCATAGTCGTGGTGTTGCCATCCTCGGCCGCAGCTGATACAGTGTCATCATCACTGCTGCAGCCTTGCAAAGACAGGGACGCAATGAAGCCCAAGCAAATGGCCATGAAAGCGCGCAAAAGCTGCATAATGAAGACGGTTGACGCTGAAAATTTGGGCAAATGCTTTTCAGGGCTCAAGCCTCTTTTCTCTGGAGCCCAAGCAGCCACGATGTGCATTGTCAGCATATGTCAGCACTATATCTGCTGGTGAGATGATGTTCAAGTTTCTCCATCCACAACACGCTTTAAACTTTAAACCTGACACCTTAGGCGCTTTGACAAAAAAAGGATAAAAAAGGCATAGAATGCAAAAATCACATCCTGATATCAAAGGAATCACGGTACGCCACCACTAACAATATCATCAACATCAACCTTTCCCTCCCTTCCCACTTGTCTTTTTTATTCGAAGGCCTCAAACCCTCGCTGAGGAAGGCTCCGAAGATGCAATTGGAGGAATCCTGCCAAAGATCTTTGCTCACGGATGTTCACTGCATCCCAAGCACAAGTTGAGGAACTGAACTTGCCATCACACCGTTGGAGTTCATACAAACTTCGGCTCTGCATCGGGTAATGAAAATGCCTTTGGCAAAAGCAGAATATGAATATGTAATAATTTGTACGTATATGAACGTAATGATCGTAATGTAAACATGCATTTACATTTAGATATGTAAGGTTCCCTTTCTCAATCTCTTTCTCTGGCTTCGAAAGCTGGGTCTTCAAGTTTCCATTGTCCTCCACTATCATGACACACGGCCCAGAGTGTTCAAGCTGCCGGTACATCGTGCGCAAGGAGACACCTTGGTAGCTTCGTAATTGCACATTGCAGCCCCTGTGTAAGCAAGAACTGAATTGACTGAATGAAGGTAAAATAAGGCAAATATTGCCCAGATATGCTCAGATCGCATCCGTTTACAGGTCATGCAGCTGAACCGTGGAGCCAGCAATGCAGTCCATACACACTGCTGATTTGGCCGCTAGCATCTTGGACCCTCTTGGTAACTAAATACAAAATTCTACAAAAGTGAACTGGTCACTGATCGCACATTATTAGTTATCCTGTTTGGGGGCTAAGAACCACATTTCGTGGCCAGAGCCCTTTCTCCAACAAACTGTTCCGCCAGCATTGAGAAAAGAATTCAACATAGACCTGAATTCGTGATCAACGCGCAATACCTGCCCGTGTTTAAGAAAGCGTGCCAAACATTTCATTCTCATACTCCGATATACTCCAATTATACTGAACTTTGGATAACTTTGGGTGTCTTTTCAACGCCACATATGGCCACCAAATACACGTCCGTGCAAGTCGCCTATGGCCTGAAATAGGCATGCTGTGGTCACACAAGGCCCAGGCCATCCACTGCCATGCTGTATCCCAGGATCCACCGCGGTCTGCCATAACAGTAAGTCAAAAAATATTGCAAAAGTTGCAAGATGGGAAGTTTTCAAGCTCAATCATCTATTTCCAGTTTTGGGAATTCCCTTGACTAAATCATGGCTGTAATCTAGACACCCTAAGGCTCCTGGTGTACATCTCCTCATTGGTGCCAGTTTCCAGTTCTTGAGTGATCAACATTGCCCTAACTGTAGCAAACTGGTTGGTCAAATGCCTTCTCTTGCTTTGTCAAAATGTGCTCCCCCTTCCACCAAGTTTTGAAGAACTGGCAAATACACTGGAACTCCTTCCGCTCACAATCTGTATCCATCCTGAATCCTAACACTTGTGTAACCAAATATACTAGCATGCAGGCTATTCAAAAGTGACGCAATGTTTCTAGTTCTTCGCGTAAGCGGTCCTAAAGCTTCATTCAGCAACACACAGCTTGGGCATTTGTATTACAAGGTGTCCACCATTTGTCCGCTAAACCACTCTGGCCACTCTTGCTCCAGAAGTGCCCGGCTGGCCTGATCTGGAGCAAGACTGGCAAACTTCGGACAATGCAGGCCTAAGCTACTAGCTGCTGCTCCCTGCAAACTCTAGTTGCTGGACTTTGTTTGAATTTAAATCTGTATCGTTTCTGTCCCCTGGTTCCTTGCGCGTCCTTATGTATGCCTGTGTGCGTATCAAACTATGCTCAACCCCACCACCGCTGTATGCACACATGTTTTTTTTATTTGTTGCAAGTGGCTTGAAGGCTTCTGACAGCCAATTGGAACGTGGAAAAGTGATTCCACCTTCGGAGCACCGAACCACTATAGCCAAAACAATTATACCATGATCCTTGGCTTCTTTAGCAGGCAGAAATACTGAAATACTATGAAATACTCCCCTTTGGGATATTCTCTTCAGGACTGTCCAAGCTTCACGGGAAGGTAATGTTCTATCTTTATGTCGGATTGAGTTTTCTTCAAGACTTTTGTGCTGACGCCTCACATAAACTTCGAATTCAAAAGAGGTCAACCCCTTGCAGCAAACCTGTGCTGTGTATGTGTATGTGTATGTGTCTGTGTCTGTGTATGTGTATGTGTATGTGTATGTGTGTACACCGACCTTGTTGCCCTCCCTTTCCAAGCTGACCCACCTATATATAATTACACTGACACTCACACTCCACTCACGCGCTCCCAAACACACGCCCTCTGGGCTGTCAGAACCAACAAATCACCACCAGCTTCGGGCAGGATCAGGCTTGTCCCCTTGCAGACTGGGCAGCGCCGAGCAAGTGTCTGTCTGCGTCTGTCTTGCAAGAACATTCTGAGTTCTCGATTCTCGATGTCAAAAGACTGAGGCTGACAAAGCTTTCTTAGAGGGAATAAGATACCATTAGATACCTAAAAGATCTTAAAAGCAGCAAAAAAAACGAGAATCGATGGGAATCAAATGGAATCAATGGAAATCGGAATGATTTTTTTAAAGTTTTGTATGTTTTTGTATGTTTTTGTTCATTGACTGGCTTCTGGCCGCCTTGTGAATGCGTGCGCCAGGCCTCTTTGGGCATTCGACCTGACAATCCAATGTGTTGTTGCTGTGGGCTGTCTCTCGTGAGGTGATTGCCGATTGCGCCGTTGAAGCCGTTGGTTTCATATGGGGTTTCATTACATGCAATATGTGTTCAATTGTGTTCATATGCTTTCGAACCTTACAAGTATGATCACCTTGTTACACACCTTACATCATCTTACATCTCCATTTTCTATTCTTACTGCTTTGGATGGCAAGCGAGGAGGCGATTACGAATGCTGGAGTGCTTGAATTGTTCCTTGACAACAACCTATTCTGAATTTTCATTTCACGGAAAGCCATGAGCTAGGCTGAGCTAGGTGTCCTTTGCAGTCCGAACTCCTCTTCTGTCGTTCCGTTCCACTACTTAGAGGCCGTCCAGCAATGCAATTCACCAACGCCTGGTGGCAATTTCTAATGGAAAATATGATGCTTCCAGGGCTGCGCACCACTAAATCGGGGATCTGCCAGCTGGGCACTTCCACACTTCCAGCACCCAGTTCATCTGCATCCTGCGTGCAAATCGTTGTTTTTGATGTTTTTGGATGGTTGTGAGTACAAATAGCGAGAACAACGGCAGCAGCGTACGAGTCCAAATTCGTTGGTATGAGTGTTCTCCTAGCACTTCTCGTGCCGTTACTGGAACATCACATGGAAAACATGTCAGCAGCTGGACGACTTGCTTGGCATGTGCAGTGCCAGCGTCTTGAATCAAGGACCCTAACAACACCATCCAAATGATGAGATATGACGCTAGTTGTACGGATCAAAGTGGACACATTTCTTTTCTCCACTGGGCAAAGCCAGCCAACAACGGCTAGGCCTGCGTGTTGGCTAGGAAAGGCACTGGGTGAACCTGCAGCGATGTTGGAGGAGACTGAGTGGACTGGGGAAACATCCTGAGGCAATCAGAAAGAGCCCTGAGTTGCCAGGTGTACTAGGCCTACACACGCCTACACTATTCAACGACACAAACATGATAGGACCGGATAACCCCACATGTTACCAACTTCTCGAGACTTAGACTGAGCATAGAAAAGCAAGAAGGGAAGAGGAAGTATAAGAGTGATGGAGGGGGCTAGGCGGATGAGAAGGATGCGGTCAGAAGTGGGGTGATCGCAAGTGCTTCTGTGCTGACCTCAGTGAGTTGTTCAGATGCCCGAGTTGACATGTCCACTTCAGAGCACGCCTGTTTAGAGCTATGTTCATCATAACATGCCATCACCAATAACATATCAGCAATAACCCGTCATCATTTAAAAATAGCTCTATATAACTATTCATCATAAAACCATCTATTTGATGAAGAAATATATCTATTTTAATGTGAATTATCATATTCTAAAAACATCATCATTATTGATGATATTGATGATATTGATGATGATGATGATGATGATGAAGGGGATGACGATGACGATGACGATGACGATGACGATGATGATGATGATGATGATGATGATGATGATGAGCCATGTGCACAGGTGAGTGGGTGAGACTGTGAGTGAGTGATGTGAGTGTGGCGTGTGTGAGTGAGAGATGTGAGTGAGGCGTGTGTGAGTGAGAGATGTGAGTGAGTGAGTGAGTGAGTGAGTGAGTGAGTGAGTGAGTGAGTGAGTGAGTGAGTGAGTGAGAGAGAGAGAGAGAGATGTGAGTGAGTGAGTAAGAGGGTGAGAGATGTGAGTGAGTGAGTGAGTGAGTGAGTGAGTGAGTGAGTGAAGTGAGTGAGTGAGTGAAGTGAGTGAGTGAGTGAGTGAGTGAGTGAGTGAGTGAGTGAGTGAGTGAGTGCGGTGGTGAGTGAGTGATTGAGTGAGTGAGTGAGTGAGAGAGTGAGTGAGTGAGTGAGTGAGTGAGATGAGTGAGTGAGAGAGATGAGTGAGTGTGAGTGAGTGATGAGTGAGTGAGTGTGAGATGAGATGAGATGAGTGAGGAGGTGAGTGAGTGAGTGAGTGAGTGAGTGAGTGAGTGAGTGAGTGAGTGAGTGAGTGAGTA
>CAMXCT020001788.1:0-25946 GCA_947184155.2 Cladocopium goreaui
TTCCCTTCTAGAATCCGACAGAGCAGATTTTCAAGCTACAAGGACATTGAAGGGATGGATCCTTTACAAGTCCCACTCTGGAAGTTCTTGTACCAGGGCTTACACAATACTTGGCTTCGTCGAGTTGCATACGGAAGGGAAACCTTCGTCCTTCCGTTTGACAACATAGGCACTACAGTATTTGTGGCCGAATTGGTATCCCAACTACGCACCCGCAATGTAGACTTGGACAAACTTGCTGCATTCCGAGCTCGTTCAGCAGGCCAATGTCTCAACCAAAAGGAGGCTACCCAAAACATGGCCAAAGATGTTGCTCAGCTTCTCCAATCTTGGCTTCCGACTCAACCTTCTGCTGACGTGGCCAGCCAACAACGCATTCTTGAACTGGAGGCAGAACTGGCCAAGGTCAAATCGGCAGCTATTACCTCACCAGCTACGGCACCTCCGGGCTCCACTCCGGCCACGACACCGATTGGACGTGCACTTCAAGGACAACCTGCCGCTTCTACGACCTTTGACCCCTCAACTCTGCTTATCTCTCCGGGCTCCGTGAACACTTGGCTCGTCGACAACCAACCCACATCATTGTCGGACACTCAATACACCAAGTGGTTGAAAGCCTTGAAGCTACCACAGCCCAAACAGGACATCCTGGAGAAGAACTTGGAAAAGGTCAATGAATGGTGGCAAAACCAACCCGATGATGCTTCGAAAACTATCCAACGCGCAAGCGTGGCTATGGGTATCGACCCCTGCAAGCACAAGGGGGCCTCCACGGATGAAGTCGTCCTCAAGGTCATGACGGTGGCGTTATTGATGCAATCCTGACTAGCAGCCTATTTGAAAGCACCTGGCTCAAAAGCAGCCAACATTATGCGAACTTTGGCCGTGGCTCATTCCTGTATTCTTGTTCTCGCACTATTGACTCCTTTCACGTTGTCCCCTTCTGTTGATGTCTTTTTTGCTTTTCGGATGCTTCAAACAGTATTGATGGGCCAATATGTGTTATTACATCCACGGGCCAATCCGAAACTCCAAGCCTTGCTGAAAGGCACTCCGATGCAGAGTATTTTCTTTTGCAGATCCTGGGATGACTTGTCTGTCGCCCTCCAATGTTTCAAGCATCCTCAGGCGGTGTATATTCGTTTCTGCCACATTGCGAATTTTCAACCTAAGTTTTACATTGGATCCGCGTCTTCATTTGTTTTGGACCGCGAACACTCTCGCTATCGGAAATTCCTGCAAGTACAACAACATAAATTCGTGCTGGCCGAAGTTGCCTTACGGTTTTGGTGTAGATTTGACAATTTCTGGATGTGGTCTGTTTTCCCGATCTACACCAATAAATCCAACTTTTGGGCCTTGGAACAGGCCTTAATTCAACTGTGGCAACCTCGATTGAACACTCCGTTCATTTACCAGTTTTTCAACTGCCGAAAGGGACTCATTGCACGTACCAAATTTTCTGCCTCTCGACAATTTGGAGCATTCTCCTTGTGGCGGAAACTTCGGTGGCGATCTACACCCCATCATGTTCGACACGCTCTTCATAGTCCTCTCTTCCATCGACGAGTACAACTTTGGGAGATTATCCAGGATTTGGGCAGTAACTCCGTTCGACGCTTCCACATGGAGAAGAAATTACGATCCAACGAAATTGGAGTTCAAGGCTGCTACTTTATTCGACGTCTTGCCAACAACCTTGGAGAACCCCAAAGGTCGTACGCCGTCAATGCCATTGACCGAGCTTTGACCTTCTGGAAAGCCAAACGAGTCAGAAAACCGGTTCCTCTTCGTGCGCCTTGGCTACTATGCCCCAATTGGACTCGGGATCTTCGACGCCTACTCACCTCCCACGTTCATCAAACCCGACACTACAACACCACATTGCAGACTCCTTCCACGGCGATTGTCTTCACAAAGTTCCCCTCGGTGATGGATAGCTTGTGCAATCACAAAGAAGCCGCTACCAAATGGGCTGACGGCGAAACCCCAAAGTGTGCCTGTGATGCCTTGCGACCTCATGCCCCTCGTGGTCTCCAACCCGATCACCACCTGGTCCTGGACGGCGACAACCTACATTTCGATGATGGCCCACACACATCCATTGCGACTGGTTCGCTTCAAAACAAAATCTTCCCACCTTCCAAAGAAATCCAGACATCGCTTTGCCTGGCTCTGCGGACGTGGACTACCCGAAACTCACTTCCTTCCTTACAAAAGTCCCATATTGATGAACTTTGGCATCGGTCTATTCAGTCCCACTACCATACCCTCAACAATCACATCACTCACAAAGACATCGGCCGCTTCAAACGTCTTTTCCCAGACGCCGTCTTCCACAACGAGGACAAGCGAGCTACATCCCTACGAATCTACTGTCCCGTACTCTACTTCCAGTGCCTCACCACCACCTTCGCCGATCCGTTGGTATTTCGCAAATTGGAGCAAAGCCCGAGTGACATCATCGAGCGGACCATCGCCGAGATCAACCGCCATTTTGGCAAAGCGTACCCATGGGCACTTGGTGCTGGACGAGACCTGCCGAATGCCTATGTTCTACCCAAACGGAAGAAACAGTTCAAGGCCGGACGACCCATTGTCAGCTTCTTCACGGCGCCTTTCCGACCTATGTTGAACTGTACTGCCAAGCTGATCTACAACCTTCTACCTCAAGCGTTTCCCCACAACCTGGCAAGGGGTGACGTATTTGATCTCATCAAGCTCCTCAAGGAGACCGACTTTGATTCGCTCCCCACTCCACGAATACACAACCAGGATCTTGCGGGCTTTTTCACAAGCATTGACACTGACCGCTTTATCGCCAGCTGGCGACTGACTTTGCAGTTCCTCTCGACCCTCATGAACACCGACCCTGACGAGATCATCTCCGTGAAGGCAACTCCTGGCAACACCACAGGTGACGTAGTCAAAGGCCGCACATGCCGTACACTCAATGTGACCAGGAAGATCTTCATTCGGGACATTGAACGCATCATCCTCATGTCTTTGAAGATGACTCAATTCTCCATTGGCACTACGGTTTTTGAACAAATCCGAGGATCCCCTATGGGCTCCCCACTCAGTCCAGCTTTGTGCATGATGGTTGTCGCACTTTCTGAAGAAATCTGGTACCGAACCTACCGCACCACCCTCAGCACCATGGACCTCACAGCTCGCCTCCTTCGCTATGTGGATAACAGACTGTGCTTGTCGGACCCTGGCTGGGACTACGAAATTTGCTTCGCCAATTTCCTCCACCCAGAGTTCTACGGCCATCCTATCATTTTGGAAACGGAACCGGACCAGGTTTTCTTGGGCTTTTGCATCGAGTTCGAGCCTTTTGCCCTTCGCTACAGCCCTCCCCGCGATTTCAACCAGGTCATGGCGCCATTCTCCGCATCCCCTTTGGCCGTCCAACTTTCGGGTTTTGTTTCACGATTATTTCTGGTCGCCAAATGCGCGCACCCTGCACATGAACGAACCCGAGGTTTTGCCGCATTGCACCGTTTGTACAGATCTGCAGGTTTTACCGAGTCCGATCTTGTCGCTGCCGCCAAGCCGATTCGTCAATACTTGCATGTTTCCTCATTGTGGTAAAATCCCGAACCGTCCTGCCGCTGGCGCTTACGTTTCATTATTCACATCTTGCTGAACGTTTCACCTATTTGGACCACACTTGAATTTATTTGAACTTGCAATAGTGCGTTTCCAGCTGGCTTATCCTCAAACTCGGCTTCATTTACTTGTTGGCCCATATCCGACGCATTGTCATGGCTTCCTCGTCTCCTACAACGTCAACTCCGATTCAAGAACCAGTGTTTCTTCAATTTCTTCATGATGTTCACCATGCTTACCTTCTACTACATCGGGCAATGGCGCTACTACCACCCACGCTCATTCCCAACATTGAACCTACCCCTCTTCCCAGTACTGACGTATGGAATCAACCTGATGGGCTACGACCACATTACTCGGACCAGACCAACGCCTTCATTGACAATGCTCCCATCCCATCGCCGGATATGGCGGAGGAAGAGACACTTATGGATGAACTGGTGGAAACTCATCTCCCTGAGCCACACCACCATGTTGCCGCTCCGCCACCTGATGTTTTACCTGCACCTTCGAAGCTTTCGACCAGAACACCCTCACCGCCGAATCGCAAACAGAAAGCCAAATCCGCTCCAAAGGCACCTGCCAAGCGTCGTCGCCGACGTGACCAATCCCGATCTCGCTCCTCGAGCCCACTGTCACTCTGGACTTCCGAAGACAAACAGAAACTACGCACTCTGAAGGCTGACGAGAAGTCTCGATTTTCATGGAAGGTGATCTCGACCAAGATGGGCAAGTCTGAGGAAGATGTTCGCTCTATGTGGAATAAGATCAAAGACAAACTTGGCTGACCAACGACATTTGCGAACCAACAGGAAAAAGAACTTGCGGCACAGTTTCACAGCTTTACCAATCAGTTGGCCTTCCTTTTGGGATTTTTTCTTTATTTTGATCTTCAGAACCATGGGCGTTGTTGCCCCATTGAATTTTGACACGTCGTATCATACAACCCGCCAGCCATTTATTATGTCTCTCCGCATTCACCTGGACCTATTGCCAACTGCGAGCTATGTCCCACGAGAGGATCTCACCTACACGACGCTCACGCTCTCCAACAAGGACATCGTCTTCCGCTATGGGCTCTTCGTCGTTTCAGCACCCACCCAACCGGTCTCCGCCTACGACACCTCACCGACCGGTTATTTTCCAATTGGACCTGAAGCCGATGCAACAACTGGCCGTACGCAACCCTTATTACAACATCTTGACCCCCAAGGTCGCGGGCAACCTCCCTACGGCCACCTATGATAGCCTGTTCCAGACGTTCAAGGTGATCTACCCGGACTATGCTCGCAGTCACTTTGTCTCCGACCTCAAAAAAGTAGTCACCGATACGCTGCTACAACGCTGGTCGATACACCTACCAGCTTCCGACTTCTACATGATGATCGACACTGATCAAGGAGCTCAGATGCTTGATGACCTTCCTCATTCTCTTCTGGACGTTTTGAACTGGTTTTATCCGTCATGGAAGACTCACCAACATCTCGATGCCTTCACGACTCGTGAGTGTTCTCCTTTGTTGCTGACACCCCATCCAGATGCACAAGACACAGGCTTCGCTGTACATGTTCAAGTGATTCCCCGCGGGCATCCATTCATCACGGCCACCAGACATACTAAGACGGCCGAGTAATTCGTTTTCCAAATAGATCTTGGCGATGCTCACACCTATGAGGAAAAAAGAACACATTCGTTATGAGGTCCGCCATCCTGGGTTTCGGTTTCCTTGGTCTCCTTTACTTCTTTCCTTTCTTTTCCTTTTATTGATGTCCGTTATTCATCCCGTCATCATTACCTTTCTCATGGCTCTTTGGCTTCAGTCCAGCGTATTCCGAAACCATTTTATTGTTGTTGTACACGATGACCTCCAACACGGGTGATACTGCTCGATCGGCTTCACACCGTTCCCCACCTACATCCCTACATGGCCCTGTTCCACATCTACCTCCGGATGATCCTACTTCGTCATCGTATATCCCTCGTGAAGCACGAACCATCCCGACCTCGACAACTGTTCATTCCATATTCATCAAGAAGCTGAACTACCCGTTGTCTAACCGTCCTGATGAACTTTGGGTCGTGGAAAGGACCATGGATGGTATTGAAACGTGGAAACCTGTGGAAACCTTTCTGAAGAACATGCACCTCACTACTGATCAGGCGACTCTACGTACCACGGCTAATCATTGGCGCCGACACTATGACGTACCAATTCAATCATCATCCTCCTCCTCTACGACTACTGCCGTTCCTGTTCTACCACACCCTGAACACTCCAATGTCTATGTTTCCCAACCGTATGAAGCAATACCAGACCAACTCTAATATTTTGCAGTCATGCTGGGGACGCTCTGCGCAACATCACTCTCAAGGAACTACCACCTCCTTATACTGGCCACCATGGCGGTCTACACCACCTTCGTCACCACCGGCAACATTACAACGTACTTTACATCTCACTCGGCCGACTGTCCCTCCTCAACAAGTACAAGGTCCACTGGATGCGAACGATACGGACCCGATGGATATGTCAGACTCCAGTGTGTAATACACCACATTATTTGGCAGCACCGGAAAAGAACAGGGCTTTACCGTCTTTTTGTGACCACTGTCTAGGTAACCTGTTTCTCTTCAATTTTCAACACTTTGAGCTTTATTCTTTGGTCATTATTCACCTATTCTGCAGCTTGGGCTTTCCGCTTCATCTTCGACACCCGACATTAGTTGCCATGCCTCGTTCTTCTCGACCCAATCCATATCGCGCTACATCAACGATTGAGACACCGCTGGGTACACGAACCGTTGGATGGATCGCTGGACATCGAGGCCTTCCTGGTGATGCGAACCCTCCCCCAAACAGACCTGTCCTTATTTTGGTTGACTTCTCTCCCCTACGGGCATTGACTCACCGAAGCGAACCTGACCGTGAACACTACATGGCTCTGGCGAGCTCCAATTTTAGACATGTCAGTGGCTACGAACTTGAAGCTTTGTTTACCTGGTCACGTCAGATGGAACCAGTTGAAGCTGGCCTCATCCCAATTGCTGAACTACGCTTCTGTATCTCCAAAAGATTGAGGTCCCAATGGGACATCCAACTTGATCCCTCGAATCTGGAGTTTCGCTTTTGTGACCTGGACGGTGATACATTCCAAGTTTCCAATGATATGACGGTCTTGCAGCTTTTGGAGGCATACCGACCTGAATGGCGACTTCGGCAGTACAACTCCCGCGAATCTTCTTTCCTCATTCCGGGTACCAGACAGCCTTTCGTACTACGTCTGCAATGCTACAAAATTAGCTCCGGTGTGATCCTGCCCTGATACGCTAGCCGGCCGAAAAAACCATGCTACAGGGTTTCAATTCTCCCTTGACTCCCCACCAACACCAAGGATTCTTTGATTTCTATTTTATTTGACTTTGCGCTGTGGCTTATCCGTCGCAATTGAACCACTTGATTGAGGTCTGGACTTCACTTTTATCAATTTTGTGAATATTATCATTCTCGGTATTGGCTTTTTTCTGCTTTTCTTGATACCTCAGCCGTTGTTGCACTTTTTCTCGCATTTCTCGCATTTGTGACAGTTTCACCCATGGAACACAAACGAGACGCGACCGTGGCGGGCTTGTCTTGGCCTTCGAATCCTACTCGTGGACTCGCTCCTACCAACCCAGTTCACGTACCAGACGTCCAGACTTCTGCACTATGTCACTCAGGAGCTCCTGACACTACGACCAACCCTACGTCGGCACCTTTGGTAACTGACAGTACGGCACCTGCTACGGGTACTATGGCCCATTCTGATACATATTCAGGACCAGCACCTCCTGGCGTTCCTTTTCCGACGGAGTCAAGTTCTACACACAACTACCTCCATCGTCCTCAATTCTCTTCTCGCGTGGTTCACCAGATCCAATTCAAGGTCATTACCCACTCCAACAACACCAGGGAGCTATTCATTGAAGAAATTCCCTTGTTAGGGCATTCCCGATGTCGTGACCCTGAACACTATTTTTATGGTCTCTCGGGCAACTGGGAGTGGTCCCTACGCACAGCGGACTATTGGCGACATCATTTTGAGATTCCCCTTGTACACGGACACCATCCTTTTCACAATGTGCCCATTGAGACGACATCTCCTGGCGATGAACCAAGCCTGACCACCCGGATCCATGAATTAGCCAAAGATCTATCTGATACCTTGAAGGCTGCTACGGCATCTGGCGCATTCGATCAGACTTGGGCGATGGTTGAACGCATGAGCTTCCACGATGCTATGGAAGTCCTTCTACAAGCTCCGAATTCCTCTTCTGATTGAAGTGATCGCCCGTTTGTGCATTAGGATCTTACAGGTTCATTTTCACTGGTGTCTTGCCGATTCCGCCAGCGAAGTTCTTCCAAAAAACCAACCTCGCTACATGCGAGGTGTGTGTGTGTACCATCTGAACAGATGTAAAACTTCTGATTGGTTTTCACAAATTTGCAGGGGGTGGTAGCAGGGTCCAGAGTCTACCACCAACGAAGACACTCTGGCTTCCCTGGTGATACATGGCCTGATCAGCCATGCGTACCTGCAGCTCGAATTTTCCGAAATAGCAAGGGGCCAAGCTTAGAACCCCAACCACAATGTTATACAATTTGCTGCACTGTTGTCGCAATCTGGAATCAATTTTGAAATTTACATGCATCAGAACCTTTCTCAGATTTTCGCCGAAACCATATCGCCGACAGTATTATGTTTTTTTGACTTATTTTCGCCGAGATCCTGTCGCCGACGAACTATGGGTTATTTTGGGAAACAATCGCCGAAACATCGTTTTGGATTTCAACATGCTGGTCAAAAAACTCTATGAAATCTGGTTATGACTACGTTTGACAATTTCGGATGCCCTACATCGTTTTCGAGAAGTACCTCATGTGGCTCTTTTATTCATCAAATAACCTAGGCTGGTTTGCATGTTTCAGGATTCAGTTCCTGCCGGATCATATAATGATCCATTCTTGTCTAGTGTGTGTGTGCGTGTATCTCCTGAAGTCATGCACGTATAGTATTGGCACATGACATTTGTGCATTGAATGGGCCTGTCTCGTTGAGTCATGTGGGTATTTTGTAAGTACTCATTCAGGCAGTGTTCAAACTCCTGTTGGTTGATTATTGTAGGGGATTATATTATCCCACATATAAGGATTGATCGCAATCACAATCATCACAATCTATTATAAGAAATCCTATATATTATAATTATATGATATTATATGTATAAAGCGGTATAAAGGACGACAGAGGGTTTTGAAAGTTGAAAGCTGCTCATTTGAGGGCTTAATATTCCAGATGGCAGATACTTTGGAACCTTACTGAAGTCTCTGAAGGCTCTTTTCGAGCAGCAGTAGAAATCCATGTTCGTGCGTTCTGGAGATTTTCTTGGTTTTGATTTGCCACTGCACGAAGAAAGCCCAGTCTAAGCAAGCAAGCTCGCATCACTTTCAAAATTTTCAAGTCTGACTCCCTGGCAAAAATTGGCCAAAGCTTGTATGAGGAGAAGGGTGTCATGGTTTGCAACTGCCCTGCGCAGGGATCTCAATCAGTTGTTGGGTGCAGATCAACAAGCTCCTACACACACAGACACTGAGTCAAGCCCTTTGGTCATACTGAGGTACAGCAGCGATGCCGTTGCACACCTGGTTCTTACGCTGATTCTGCAACTAGGCTGAAAGAGGTTGCTTTGTGAACCTGGAATCTGGTTCCAACTCTCATTTGTCATATTGTGCACTACATGCAACATACACTGCATTAATCTGCAACATTTATGATGGATGCCACGCGCATCTTGAAATCCGCACCGAAGCTCTGCGCTTGAAGCACGGGATGCGGGAAGTTTGACACATGTAAATGCGTGCCATCCAAAGAAAGGAGTTTATTAAACAATCTGTCATCGTGGACGCCAAGGAATTTCTCTTGCTCCTTGGTCCCCCAGATGCGCATCTTGGCTCCGCAAAAGTCTGATGGGGAGTGAGCGGAAATCGAATCGCAATGGGATGTGATCATATTTTGTTTGAGGGTTGATATGGATTGATCGGCTCACCACACTTGTTTCCAGAATAGAGGCATGAATACAAGAAGCAACATAGCAACATAGTTTCTTGATGTTTCTTAGGCACATAGACAACAGATGCGTTGCTTCGAGGGTGTTCAGCAATTGTCAGAGGTGGCTCCTGGAGGACTTGAGGAGTGCCGTCGCCTTTGATCTGATGATATCTGGTGAATATACTAGTATAATCTGGTATAATCGATGCTTAGTATATATTGCTGTAATATGCTGTAATAAGAATCAACATACAGTACATATAATAATAAATACAATACAATATAATATAATATAATATAACATAATATAACATATTATACAGTAACATAATATGATATAATATATTATACATTATGCATTATTTATTATATATTATACATTATACATTATATATATTGTATTATGTATTATATATTATATACTATGTTATACATTATGTATTACGTATTATTATACATTATGTATTATGTATTATATATTGTATATTATACATTATATATTATGTATTATATATTATGTATTATATATTATATATTATATATTATATATTATATATTATATATTAATATATATATATTGTATATTAATATATATATATACATTATAATGATGGTGATACTCATGATATTGTAAACTTATCTCTGGTACTGATCAATTCTAGTCACCAATTCGCGTTTTTTTTCTCTGTAAAGGCTCTTCCAACAGCCCTCCCGTTTGGAGGAACTACAAAAAACATTGCAGAACATATCAAACCAAACACACCCAAATTAGATCGCAGCTTCCTCAGCTGGATGACCTGCCAGGTATGCTTCAGATGCTTGGATGTGCAGTAGTGTGCATTCATTATCTAAGTGGTTTCAGCTGGTAGCACTTGCAACAAAGAGATTGGATACCTGGAGCAGAGTCACATTTTTGCAGCAGTGAGTACGATTTGACATGCGCTTCTGTTCATGATGTTCATGTGAAGAAGCTCACATCAGTGGTTAGAGTACCAAGGAAAGGCGATCGGGACAACTTCACCAAATCGCTCCAGGCATCAACACACTGTGAACTGTTTGTTCATTTGCCAAGACCAGAATGTTCTTTTGATTCACCGTGCGCTGTCCTGGAGGTTCCCCATTTCGAACTTCAGGGAAAGGTTCTGGGACTGATTGGTGGCAGTGGTGGCATCGGCAGCAAGGCCGATCAGAAAAGAGAAGTTGTTGGCGACCGGCCATGACCGGCCTCTGATATCCCCAGAGGTGGCAGCTCTTGCAGAGGCGATTGGCATGAAGGTGGGGTTTGTTGAAATGGCGGCAGAAAGTTTCTCGCAAAAATCGCAGTTGTTTTTCTTATTGGCTTATGATAGCTTCTAATTATACTGTATGCTTATGTACTTAGGTAGCCATCTTTGACCATGCAGAAGCCTTGGAGCTAAAGGATATGTCTCCATTCCGGGCCAGGTTGTCATTACAAGTCGAAGCCCAAAGCCCAATGCGCTACCTCTGGAGGAGCAGGGGACCCAACGGAGAGAAAGGATCTGATATTTCGGATGACCACATTTCCAGATTTGTGAAATGCAAGGTTTGGGAGACAAGTATCTTGTTACGACATGCACAATTGGTGGGAATGCCACTTGCACCACTGCCAGCATGGTCTGGGGGAGCCAAAACCCCCCCGAACCCTCCAGATCAGCTGCGAGATTTGGTGCATTTGATACACGAAGGAGCTGCTGCGGACAAGTCGATTGGCTGCACCCAGGAACTCTACGACTTGAACAAATCTGACATAGATGTAACTTGGACATACTTGGACTATCTACATGGCAGCTGTAGTGCACCAGGTGACTTCGTCAGCTTGCACTGCCCTTTGAATGCGGACACCAAGCACTTGATCAACAAGGAGCATTGGTCAAATCAGTCTCTTGAGGCAGTCAATGTTGGTACTTGGGGACCAAAACGGACCATCCTCTTCAGCTGAGTCTTGGAGGACACACTGAAGCTGATGAAGCCAACTGCTTACCTCATCAACACAGGCTCCGGGGTTTCAGTTGGGAGCAAGGTTTGATTGAGTCAACAGGTCGATGTTTTGCTTCCACACCATCATGCAACAAATGAAGTCCTCGTAAGTACAGATACATTATTTTATACATATACATACATATACTGTATTAGTACAAATTCAGAGAGAGAGAGAGAGAGACGGCATTCTTGTGATTCTATGCCAATCTCAAATCTCCCTGTTTTCTCCAACACTAGAATGCGGGCTTGAGCAGAAATTTTAAGATTCTATCCGATTATGTACTGTATGGCTTCTGATTGGGAACCCAGCATTCTATGGGTTCTGCAGTTCTGCAGACAGCTGCGCCAATGATGTGGAGACACTGCCATTTCTCTGACTTTCACAGGCCGTGGCTCCTTGATTAAGGACCTGTGGAGGGATGGCGCACAACAAACTGCCTGTCTTTCATCTTTCGTCACAGGAGCCTGAGCTCATTGAAGCCCTGCAGAACAAGACGATCGCAGGTGCCTGGGTAGTGGTGCTTTTGCAGCCAAGAAACGCAGCATTTATTCTGGGGCATTGATTCTTGATTTTTCCATGTAACTAGTCGAAATATGTCGAAATCAGAATTCAGATCCGCAACCCCTGCACATATCTTGTTGGAGGAAGATGCTGTAGGTGCTGCAACACAGAAGTTTCGCTCGAAATTGAGAAATCTGGGTTCTATGTCTGTACTGGCAAGAGATGACTTGGCCTCCTGGTCAGACTGACTATGGGTTGTTTTTGGAGGGTACAGTGTCATGTTCTTCCATCCGCCTCCAACATCTTCAGGTGCTGGTTTGGATGTGCAAGAGACAGAACCACCAGCAGCGGACAATCCTTTGTATAGCTTGGAGAATGTCCAGAACCAAGATGAAGACACAAGCAGTTAAACTCAGTTGCCATAAATCGAAACTCATCCGTGGGAGCTCCAGCTCTGTGCAAAGGTCATTCTGACCCCGCACATTGGCTGGAAGCGCTTGGAGACGAGGCCTACCACTGTTTTGATGGACAGAGACTTGAACTAGATGGAGATCTCAGCAAGATAAGGACAAAAATGGACATACATATACAAAGGTACACAAAAGTGACAAAAGCTCTGTGATAGCATAATAGCCTATAATAGCCTGTTGATCCTGTAGCTCAACGGCCTCAACTGCCTAAACGGCATCAGGCAGAGGCTCATGGACATTGTCGCAGACAACCTGACAGCCTATCTGTCAGGAAAGCCGGTCCTGGCGCCCAAGGGGCCTGAGGGATGATGGTTTCAAATTGTTTCCATTTAGAAGTTGAGCCCATGCACTTTGCACATTGGTCGAACATTGGTCGAACCATGTTTGCACTCTGTTTGATGAAGTCTGGCAAAGCCTGAGATTGGGATAAGGTGAACGTCGTTCCGACCTGAATTTGATGGAAGCTTGGACAGTGTGGCAGGAAAGTCACATTTGATCAACAGATATCAACAGGTTCACAAATTGTAAACAACCCCTGTTTACACGATGTCCTTCATGACTCCCAGGCCACTTGTTCCTTTCCAATTTTTGGATATTTTTGGCAGTTGGTCTTTTTGCCGGCAGCAAATAGACATCTGCCCTTTTTCCAGGTTTTCTTGAGGTCTCAAGAAGCCCAGTCCAGGGAAACAGACCTCGACAACCTCGGCCATGCTTTATGTGGTGAGCACAGCCACCATAACCAGTGGTTGTGGGCAAGACTCAGCTTTTCAAGCAAAAAAAAAAATCCGTGCCTTCCAATTTACTTACACTAGCTTTGAGTAGCTTGCTGTGCGGAGAAGGGATTGTTGGTGATGGACCACTGCTGCGTTCTTTTTAACGACCTTGAAACGAACCCATGGTGGTGAACACAACAGTGGATAGATCTGGCGAGAGGCTGCAGTGGCTTACCTCAAAAACACATTATTGGAGATCCTCGAGTGTCGCACGCTGAGAAAATCACAGCCTGCTTTTGGCCTTGGTGATATGTTTACACAGTCAATGGCAATGGCACTGGCTCGTAGTTGATATTGATATTGACATACTCGTAGCAATCACCTGGGTCTTAGTCCAAGAGTGCAATCCCGCATAACCCTTTCCAGCAAAGCCTTTTTGCCGTATCTTCAGTTGATCACCTTGGTCCAGCTACTTGCGCACGGTGATTTCTGAGCATACCTATACTAAACAGCCTATACTTGTATTGATGTCTATCACTTGGTGCTGCCTTCTACATCCAGCTCATGAATTGCCGCATTGCCCATGGCCGAGGTCATGACAAAGACAATGACAGCCATCGGCTGAGAATTCTGCTGAGATCCCGCAGTGTTTGAGTCTCTGCAAAGTTGTAAAGGTGCTCATGCCATATCAGGAGAAGTACTGATAAGTTCGATAAGCTCAAGAATCGGGCGTCCTTTCGATTGAACATGGAGTTATGTAGAGTTTCTTGAATTGTAATGAGCCTTTGTGGGGGGGACGCAGACCTACAGATCAATGAAAAGTCTTGGCCAGACTTGTGACCCGCTTTGCTGATGAATTCAAAGGACAGATCCATCGGGATGAGTTTGAGTTGCTCATGAAGAATCCGGAGATGCATTTCGTGGGTTCCCCAGCAACTAGGTAACTCTGAGGGCCTTCACTCCTTCTACGAGTGTCAACTCAGCTACAGTAAAAGAATGAGTGCCATACTTTTTAGAGTTCACCAATCTTGATTTCCACTTGGCTTTTCGTTCCCACATCAAAACTAAATGCATAGTGGCAAGTTCCATCAGATTGTGAGATGCAACTCGCAAGTGCGTTTGTCACAAGGTGCTCACCAGATTTGGAGTGAATGTGGCAGACCTCCTTAACTTGAAAGATGTCACAAACTCAGCCATGCTGTTCGAGGAACGCTCAGATGTCTACTGTGTTGCTGCTGGCTGTCTAGATGCAAAGCAAAAGATAACATAAGATCAGAAAGTTTGAAAGACCGGGAAAGGACTGACGCGCTTGCCTCTCTTTGATTCTCTCTCAAGTGGGAAAGAGAGAGATTGACACATATAAGATACAGTATACATGTATATATATATAATTCTATATCTACAATTATGGAACCTGTTCAAGCAAGTACATACATTGAGTAGAAGACAATGCCGAGAATATTGTTTCAGCTTGTTGGACGTGCCAAGGTTCTTTTTGAGGACAATGCCACTGGGCGGCAAGATATTCTTTGTGACTGTTTGCGAAAGCCGATGGTGATTTCCCTGGGTATATAATCCTCGTCTGTCTTTTTTGTGCGGTAAGTGGATGCACAAGCGGCAAGCCTTGTGGATAAACATGTTGAGATTTCGTCATTGTGGCACCTCCAATACGATGCTCCCAAGAGATGATATGAGATGAGAACATGTTTGGACGACCGGAATCTATTGACTGTAACTGTTGGATGCTGATATAGGTGGGGCTTCCCACTGGCTGGAGATAGAAGCCAATTTGGGCGTAGGTCCCAATGTTGACTATCCTGCGGCCAGACGGAGCAAGATGAAAACGACGATGAGGACGAAGACGAGAACAATTCGTGCATTCCCCAATGTCCCATGTTAGCGCAATAGTTGTGCAATGACAACTTCAAGTTGTAGTCAGAAGCCATTTGCCTTGCAAAGAAATCTCAAGTTGTTCTGCTCTCGATGGCTTCACTGTCACGGCTTTTCGCTTTGGGATTTAAAAGGAATATGTATATAGGATTATATAGGTATCCTATGGTATCCTGTAGGATGATGTAGGATGTACGTATCTCTAGAGTTCGTCTTGCGTTGGTCCCAAGGCATGGCCTCAACACAGCGCGTCGGCGCTTGCGGAAGTTAAGCTTTCAAGAGTTCCTGGAGGCAGGGATAGACGTTGCTTTCTTCAAAGGGGAGAAAGGAGTCATTTATGCTGTTCGGATCAGCTTCTTGAGACGCTGATGATTCTCGGAACTATTCAGATTTGCCAAGTATGAGAGAATATGAGAGAATATTGCAGTGATCTGCTGAATCTTTATCCTCGCTTCGAGGTCGTCTTGCGTTTGAGAGGTGGCAACAGTGCCACCGTGACTGATATCGTGGACCTACGAGAATACGCGGGGATGCCAAGCAGAGCGATTTGGTGAAGCCTGGAAATTTGTTACTGCAGGGCATTGTGGATTGAAATTTATGTAAAAGTCTCTTCCCAGACTATCTGCTTGATCTGTGGCAAAACCAGCTGATCCAGCTGCCAAGGAGCAAAACAAAAGAGTTTCCAGAACTGCTCACTAGATTCCAAGACTCGTAGGAGCTACTTTCCCAGCCTAGCAGTGAATTTCCTTGAGTCTTATATCAAGTCGTCCTCGTTGGCCCAAGGTGCGACAGCGTTTTGACTGGATGGATCTGCGCGTGCAGCATGCATCAGTGGGAGGCACATCTATCAGCGTTGTCCCATGCTGTCCCATACTGCCCATACTGCCCATGCTGTCCCATTGTCCCATACTGCCCATGCTGTCCCATACTGCCCATGCTGTCCCATGCTGTCCCATGCTGTCCCATGCTGTCCCATGCTGTCCCATGCTGTCCCATGCTGTCCCATGCTGTCCCATGCTGTCCTCTGTTCGCAGCAACCACTCTTGGCAGAATCATGACCTGAACAGGAACTCCGTCGCCGAATGGGAAGCTAAGAACGATGAAGTGGGATGCCCAGTTCGGGGAGAGAGCTAGCCAATTGATTTGTCCTGTGCTCAGCGTGGCCAGTGGCCAGGATTCTTGGCCTTGCTTTCATGGAGAACCCAGAGGGGGCAAACTGCATTGTCTGAACAAAACGAAAGCAATTTCACTCGTCCTCTTCCTCGACCTCCCTTTTTCCTTCCACAAGGCGATTGCAAGGTGCTTTTGGCTGGCGGCATGTGTGGTGCATGCGGACGCATGGCTGTGTATTCTCAGCAGCCCACCATGTGTTGGGCAGCAGGTTGTCATGGTGTATATCCTCAATGGTGGCGTCCCAAACAAACTGCCGGCAAGTTGAGTCCTGCTCCTTGCGAGGCACTGCCTCCATATTCCTAGCCCTGTGGGTTACTTCTGATCCACAAGGGCAAACCATGGAGGCATCAAAGTCCAAAAGGATCAAAAGGTTTGTTGGATCTTTTTGGTAGTCAATGGATCCATGTACTGTCATAGCAGACAGCATTGACGTTGCATCCTATTTCTACTTGTTGATGTGGGTTGATGTTAGTTTCAAAGGACATGTCAAATACCCTCGGGGACATGTCTCCAGTATAGCTCTGATAGTCGGTGGAATGGTTGCATGGCAACATTTGGATGTTTGGTATTGGTTTATTCACAATTAGTAGACTCAGTTAAGGATAACTGTGGGGTAGGGTGGTTTTAATCGAGAAACATCAGATAAAACGAGGGCCTTTTTACCCCCTATGTTAGGAAATCTTAAGGCACCAAAGTGTGACAACTAATATATCATGCTAATTGTATGACCCAACAACTGTTGATTTCAATACCATCTGCATTTGACAATATGATGCGAATACTAAATCAATATAATCCGGAAATACCCACAATATAATATAACCTTAAGCCTTAAAACCTTAAATACGAAAATACATGAAAATACAAGAGACATGTTCCTGAGGGAAGGTGCTCCAAACTTTGATAGTTGTTTTCGATGGTTCTTTTGACTGGCGGCATGTGTGGTGCATGCGGACGCATGGCTGTGTATTCTCAGCAGCCCACCATGTGTTGGGCACCAGGTTGTCATGGTGTATATCCTCAGTGGTGGCGTCCCAAACAGACTGCCGGCAAGTTGAGTCATGCTCCTTGCGAGGCACTGCCTCCATATTCCTAGCCCTGTGGGTTACTTCTGATCGACAAGGGCAAACCATGGAGGCATCAAAGTCCAAAAGGATCAAAAGGCTTGTTGGATCTTGTTGGTAGTCAGTGGATCCATGTATTGTCAGTGCAGACAGCATTGACGTTGCGTCCTTTTTCTACTTAATGATTTGGGTTGATGTTCGAATGGTGCTTTTGACTGGTGGCATGTGTGGTGCATGCGGACGCATGGCTGTGTATTCTCAGCAGCCCACCATGTGTTGGGCACCAGGTTGTCATGGTGTATATCCTCAGTGGTGGCGTCCCAAACAGACTGCCGGCAAGTTGAGTCATGCTCCTTGCGAGGCACTGCCTCCATATTCCTAGCCCTGTGGGTTACTTCTGATCCACAAGGGCAAACCATGGAGGCATCAAAGTCCAAAAGGATCAAAAGGTTTGTTGGATCTTTTTGGTAGTCAATGGATCCATGTATTGTCATTGCAGACAGCATTGACGTTGCGTCCTTTTTCTACTTAATGATTTGGGTTGATGTTCGAATGGTGCTTTTGACTGGTGGCATGTGTGGTGCATGCGGACGCATGGCTGTGTATTCTCAGCAGACCACCATGTGTTGGGCACCAGGTTGTCATGGTGTATATCCTCAGTGGTGGCGTCCCAAACAGACTGCCGGCAAGTTGAGTCATGCTCCTTGCGAGGCACTGCCTCCATATTCCTAGCCCTGTGGGCTACTTCTGATCCACAAGGGCAAACCATGGAGGCATCAAAGTCCAAAAGGATCAAAAGGCTTGTTGGATCTTGTTGGTAGTCAGTGGATCCATGTATTGTCATTGCAGACAGCATTGACGTTGCGTCCTTTTTCGACTTAATGATTTGGGTTGATGTTCGAATGGTGCTTTTGACTGGTGGCATGTGTGGTGCATGCGGACGCATGGCTGTGTATTCTCAGCAGCCCACCATGTGTTGGGCACCAGGTTGTCATGGTGTATATCCTCAGTGGTGGCGTCCCAAACAGACTGCCGGCAAGTTGAGTCATGCTCCTTGCGAGGCACTGCCTCCATATTCCTAGCCCTGTGGGTTACTTCTGATCGACAAGGGCAAACCATGGAGGCATCAAAGTCCAAAAGGATCAAAAGGCTTGTTGGATCTTGTTGGTAGTCAGTGGATCCATGTATTGTCATTGCAGACAGCATTGACGTTGCGTCCTTTTTCTACTTAATGATTTGGGTTGATGTTCGAATGGTGCTTTTGACTGGTGGCATGTGTGGTGCATGCGGACGCATGGCTGTGTATTCTCAGCAGCCCACCATGTGTTGGGCACCAGGTTGTCATGGTGTATATCCTCAGTGGTGGCGTCCCAAACAGACTGCCGGCAAGTTGAGTCATGCTCCTTGCGAGGCACTGCCTCCATATTCCTAGCCCTGTGGGTTACTTCTGATCCACAAGGGCAAACCATGGAGGCATCAAAGTCCAACAGGTTCAAAAGGCTTGTTGGATCTTGTTGGTAGTCAGTGGATCCATGTATTGTCATTGCAGACAGCATTGACGTTGCGTCCTTTTTCTACTTAATGATTTGAGTTGATGTTCGAATGGTGCTTTGGACTGGTGGCATGTGTGGTGCATGCGGACGCATGGCTGTGTATTCTCAGCAGCCCACCATGTGTTGGGCACCAGGTTGTCATGGTGTATATCCTCAGTGGTGGCGTCCCAAACAGACTGCCGGCAAGTTGAGTCATGCTCCTTGCGAGGCACTGCCTCCATATTCCTAGCCCTGTGGGTTACTTCTGATCCACAAGGGCAAACCATGGAGGCATCAAAGTCCAAAAGGATCAAAAGGCTTGTTGGATCTTGTTGGTAGTCAGTGGATCCATGTATTGTCATTGCAGACAGCATTGACGTTGCGTCCTTTTTCTACTTAATGATTTGGGTTGATGTTCGAATGGTGCTTTTGACTGGTGGCATGTGTGGTGCATGCGGACGCATGGCTGTGTATTCTCAGCAGCCCACCATGTGTTGGGCACCAGGTTGTCATGGTGTATATCCTCAGTGGTGGCGTCCCAAACAGACTGCCGGCAAGTTGAGTCATGCTCCTTGCGAGGCACTGCCTCCATATTCCTAGCCCTGTGGGTTACTTCTGATCCACAAGGGCAAACCATGGAGGCATCAAAGTCCAAAAGGATCAAAAGGCTTGTTGGATCTTGTTTGGTAGTCAGTGGATCCATGTATTGTCATTGCAGACAGCATTGACGTTGCGTCCTTTTTCTACTTAATGATTTGGGTTGATGTTCGAATGGTGCTTTTGACTGGTGGCATGTGTGGTGCATGCGGACGCATGGCTGTGTATTCTCAGCAGCCCACCATGTGTTGGGCACCAGGTTGTCATGGTGTATATCCTCAGTGGTGGCGTCCCAAACAGACTGCCGGCAAGTTGAGTCATGCTCCTTGCGAGGCACTGCCTCCATATTCCTAGCCCTGTGGGTTACTTCTGGTCCACAAGGGCAAACCATGGAGGCATCAAAGTCCAAAAGGATCAAAAGGCTTGTTGGATCTTGTTGGTAGTCAGTGGATCCATGTATTGTCATTGCAGACAGCATTGACGTTGCGTCCTTTTTCTACTTAATGATTTGGGTTGATGTTCGAATGGTGCTTTTTGGTGTGTGCGTCCCAACAGACTCGCCCGCAAGTTGATCTCAACGCTCCTTGCGAGGCCACTGCCTCCATATTCCTAGCCCTGTGGGTTACTTCTGATCCACAAGGGCAAACCATGGAGGCATCAAAGTCCAAAAGGATCAAAAGGCTTGTTGGATCTTTTTGGTAGTCAATGGATCCATGTATTGTCATTGCAGGCAGCATTGACGTTGCGTCCTTTTTCGACTTAATGATTTGGGTTGATGTTCGAATGGTGCTTTTGACTGGTGGCACGTGTGGTGCATGCGGACGCATGGCTGTGTATTCTCAGCAGCCCACCATGTGTTGGGCACCAGGTTGTCATGGTGTATATCCTCAGTGGTGGCGTCCCAAACAAACTGCCGGCAAGTTGAGTCCTGCTCCTTGCGAGGCACTGCCTCCATATTCCTAGCCCTGTGGGTTACTTCTGATCCACAAGGGCAAACCATGGAGGCATCAAAGTCCAAAAGGATCAAAAGGTTTGTTGGATCTTTTTGGTAGTCAATGGATCCATGTACTGTCATAGCAGACAGCATTGACGTTGCATCCTATTTCTACTTGTTGATGTGGGTTGATGTTAGTTTCAAAGGACATGTCAAATACCCTCGGGGACATGTCTCCAGTATAGCTCTGATAGTCGGTGGAATGGTTGCATGGCAACATTTGGATGTTTGGTATTGGTTTATTCACAATTAGTAGACTCAGTTAAGGATAACTGTGGGGTAGGGTGGTTTTAATCGAGAAAAATCAGATAAAACGAGGGCCTTTTTACCCCCTATGTTAGGAAATCTTAAGGCACCAAAGTGTGACAACTAATATATCATGCTAATTGTATGACCCAACAACTGTTGATTTCAATACCATCTGCATTTGACAATATGATGCGAATACTAAATCAATATAATCCGGAAATACCCACAATATAATATAACCTTAAGCCTTAAAACCTTAAATACGAAAATACATGAAAATACAAGAGACATGTTCCTGAGGGAAGGTGCTCCAAACTTTGATAGTTGTTTTCGATGGTTCTTTTGACTGGCGGCATGTGTGGTGCATGCGGACGCATGGCTGTGTATTCTCAGCAGCCCACCATGTGTTGGGCACCAGGTTGTCATGGTGTATATCCTCAGTGGTGGCGTCCCAAACAGACTGCCGGCAAGTTGAGTCATGCTCCTTGCGAGGCACTGCCTCCATATTCCTAGCCCTGTGGGTTACTTCTGATCCACAAGGGCAAACCATGGAGGCATCAAAGTCCAAAAGGATCAAAAGGCTTGTTGGATCTTTTTGGTAGTCAGTGGATCCATGTATTGTCATTGCAGACAGCATTGACGTTGCGTCCTTTTTCTACTTAATGATTTGGGTTGATGTTCGAATGGTGCTTTTGACTGGTGGCATGTGTGGTGCATGCGGACGCATGGCTGTGTATTCTCAGCAGCCCACCATGTGTTGGGCACCAGGTTGTCATGGTGTATATCCTCAGTGGTGGCGTCCCAAACAGACTGCCGGCAAGTTGAGTCATGCTCCTTGCGAGGCACTGCCTCCATATTCCTAGCCCTGTGGGTTACTTCTGATCCACAAGGGCAAACCATGGAGGCATCAAAGTCCAAAAGGATCAAAAGGTTTGTTGGATCTTTTTGGTAGTCAATGGATCCATGTATTGTCATTGCAGACAGCATTGACGTTGCGTCCTTTTTCTACTTAATGATTTGGGTTGATGTTCGAATGGTGCTTTTGACTGGTGGCATGTGTGGTGCATGCGGACGCATGGCTGTGTATTCTCAGCAGACCACCATGTGTTGGGCACCAGGTTGTCATGGTGTATATCCTCAGTGGTGGCGTCCCAAACAGACTGCCGGCAAGTTGAGTCATGCTCCTTGCGAGGCACTGCCTCCATATTCCTAGCCCTGTGGGTTACTTCTGATCCACAAGGGCAAACCATGGAGGCATCAAAGTCCAAAAGGATCAAAAGGCTTGTTGGATCTTTTTGGTAGTCAATGGATCCATGTATTGTCATTGCAGACAGCATTGACGTTGCGTCCTTTTTCTACTTAATGATTTGGGTTGATGTTCGAATGGTGCTTTTGACTGTTGGCATGTGTGGTGCATGCGGACGCATGGCTGTGTATTCTCAGCAGCCCACCATGTGTTGGGCACCAGGTTGTCATGGTGTATATCCTCAGTGGTGGCGTCCCAAACAGACTGCCGGCAAGTTGAGTCATGCTCCTTGCGAGGCACTGCCTCCATATTCCTAGCCCTGTGGGTTACTTCTGATCCACAAGGGCAAACCATGGAGGCATCAAAGTCCAAAAGGATCAAAAGGCTTGTTGGATCTTTTTGGTAGTCAGTGGATCCATGTATTGTCATTGCAGACAGCATTGACGTTGCGTCCTTTTTCGACTTAATGATTTGGGTTGATGTTCGAATGGTGCTTTTGACTGGTGGCATGTGTGGTGCATGCGGACGCATGGCTGTGTATTCTCAGAAGCCCACCATGTGTTGGGCACCAGGTTGTCATGGTGTATATCCTCAGTGGTGGCGTCCCAAACAGACTGCCGGCAAGTTGAGTCATGCTCCTTGCGAGGCACTGCCTCCATATTCCTAGCCCTGTGGGTTACTTCTGATCCACAAGGGCAAACCATGGAGGCATCAAATTCCAAAAGGATCAAAAGGCTTGTTGGATCTTGTTGGTAGTCAGTGGATCTATGTATTGTCATTGCAGACAGCATTGACGTTGCGTCCTTTTTCTACTTAATGATTTGGGTTGATGTTCGAATGGTGCTTTTGACTGGTGGCATGTGTGGTGCATGCGGACGCATGGCTGTGTATTCTCAGCAGCCCACCATGTGTTGGGCACCAGGTTGTCATGGTGTATATCCTCAGTGGTGGCGTCCCAAACAGACTGCCGGCAAGTTGAGTCATGCTCCTTGCGAGGCACTGCCTCCATATTCCTAGCCCTGTGGGTTACTTCTGATCCACAAGGGCAAACCATGGAGGCATCAAAGTCCAAAAGGATCAAAAGGCTTGTTGGATCTTTTTGGTAGTCAATGGATCCATGTATTGTCATTGCAGGCAGCATTGACGTTGCGTCCTTTTTCGACTTAATGATTTGGGTTGATGTTCGAATGGTGCTTTTGACTGGTGGCACGTGTGGTGCATGCGGACGCATGGCTGTGTATTCTCAGCAGCCCACCATGTGTTGGGCACCAGGTTGTCATGGTGTATATCCTCAGTGGTGGCGTCCCAAACAGACTGCCGGCAAGTTGAGTCATGCTCCTTGCGAGGCACTGCCTCCATATTCCTAGCCCTCCTTGCGAGGCACTGCCTCCATATTCCTAGCCCTGTGGGTTACTTCTGATCCACAAGGGCAAACCATGGAGGCATCAAAGTCCAACAGGTTCAAAAGGCTTGTTGGATCTTGTTGGTAGTCAGTGGATCCATGTATTGTCATTGCAGACAGCATTGACGTTGCGTCCTTTTTCTACTTAATGATTTGAGTTGATGTTCGAATGGTGCTTTGGACTGGTGGCATGTGTGGTGCATGCGGACGCATGGCTGTGTATTCTCAGCAGCCCACCATGTGTTGGGCACCAGGTTGTCATGGTGTATATCCTCAGTGGTGGCGTCCCAAACAGACTGCCGGCAAGTTGAGTCATGCTCCTTGCGAGGCACTGCCTCCATATTCCTAGCCCTGTGGGTTACTTCTGATCCACAAGGGCAAACCATGGAGGCATCAAAGTCCAAAAGGATCAAAAGGCTTGTTGGATCTTGTTGGTAGTCAGTGGATCCATACGTTGCGTCCTTTTTCTACTTAATGATTTGGGTTGATGTTCGAATGGTGCTTTTGACTGGTGGCATGTGTGGTGCATGCGGACGCATGGCTGTGTATTCTCAGCAGCCCACCATGTGTTGGGCACCAGGTTGTCATGGTGTATATCCTCAGTGGTGGCGTCCCAAACAGACTGCCGGCAAGTTGAGTCATGCTCCTTGCGAGGCACTGCCTCCATATTCCTAGCCCTGTGGGTTACTTCTGATCCACAAGGGCAAACCATGGAGGCATCAAAGTCCAAAAGGATCAAAAGGCTTGTTGGATCTTTTTGGTAGTCAATGGATCCATGTATTGTCATTGCAGTCAGCATTGACTCTTGCGTCCTTTTTCCTCTTAAGGATTTGGGTTTAGTTCGATGGTCTTTTGACTGTGGCATGTGTTGGTGCATGCGGACGATGGCTGTGTATTTCAGCAGCCCAACCATGTGGTTGGGGGAGCACAGTTGTCATGTGTAATATCCTCGTGGTGGCGTCCCAAACAGACTGCCGAAGTTGAGGGAGTCAAGCTCCTTGCGAGCACTGCCTCCATATTCCTAGCCCTGTGGGTTACTTCTGATCCACAAGGGCAAACCATGGAGGCATCAAAGTCCAAAAGGATCAAAAGGCTTGTTGGATCTTTTTGGTAGTCAATGGATCCATGTATTGTCATTGCAGGCAGCATTGACGTTGCGTCCTTTTTCGACTTAATGATTTGGGTTGATGTTCGAATGGTGCTTTTGACTGGTGGCACGTGTGGTGCATGCGGACGCATGGCTGTGTATTCTCAGCAGCCCACCATGTGTTGGGCACCAGGTTGTCATGGTGTATATCCTCAGTGGTGGCGTCCCAAACAGACTGCCGGCAAGTTGAGTCATGCTCCTTGCGAGGCACTGCCTCCATATTCCTAGCCCTGTGGGTTACTTCTGATCCACAAGGGCAAACCATGGAGGCATCAAAGTCCAAAAGGATCAAAAGGTTTGTTGGATCTTTTTGGTAGTCAATGGATCCATGTACTGTCATAGCAGACAGCATTGACGTTGCATCCTATTTCTACTTGTTGATGTGGGTTGATGTTAGTTTCAAAGGACATGTCAAATACCCTCGGGGACATGTCTCCAGTATAGCTCTGATAGTCGGTGGAATGGTTGCATGGCAACATTTGGATGTTTGGTATTGGTTTATTCACAATTAGTAGACTCAGTTAAGGATAACTGTGGGGTAGGGTGGTTTTAATCGAGAAACATCAGATAAAACGAGGGCCTTTTTACCCCCTATGTTAGGAAATCTTAAGGCACCAAAGTGTGACAACTAATATATCATGCTAATTGTATGACCCAACAACTGTTGATTTCAATACCATCTGCATTTGACAATATGATGCGAATACTAAATCAATATAATCCGGAAATACCCACAATATAATATAACCTTAAGCCTTAAAACCTTAAATACGAAAATACATGAAAATACAAGAGACATGTTCCTGAGGGAAGGTGCTCCAAACTTTGATAGTTGTTTTCGATGGTTCTTTTGACTGGCGGCATGTGTGGTGCATGCGGACGCATGGCTGTGTATTCTCAGCAGCCCACCATGTGTTGGGCACCAGGTTGTCATGGTGTATATCCTCAGTGGTGGCGTCCCAAACAGACTGCCGGCAAGTTGAGTCATGCTCCTTGCGAGGCACTGCCTCCATATTCCTAGCCCTGTGGGTTACTTCTGATCCACAAGGGCAAACCATGGAGGCATCAAAGTCCAAAAGGATCAAAAGGTTTGTTGGATCTTTTTGGTAGTCAATGGATCCATGTATTGTCATTGCAGACAGCATTGACGTTGCGTCCTTTTTCTACTTAATGATTTGGGTTGATGTTCGAATGGTGCTTTTGACTGGTGGCATGTGTGGTGCATGCGGACGCATGGCTGTGTATTCTCAGCAGCCCACCAT
>CAMXCT020001788.1:26046-71622 GCA_947184155.2 Cladocopium goreaui
AGAAGCAATGTACCAACAACAGTTGCAGGTGGCCACTGCTCCGAACCACCACTACTTCAACCGCGAATACTCCAACTCCAACTGCAGAAACATCAACAGCATCAACCGGGAGTGTAGCTACATCCACACAAGTGCAAAAACAAAGGACTGCAACAACGCTATCCTCAACAATGCCAGCACATTTCATCGAACGCCTTTTCTTGACAAACTTGGCGCAGCAGGAAAAACTGCTGTAGTCGAACATTATGAGATGGAAAGCATTCTTCGCCAACAGCCTCTGAGAGAATAAGCCGATTTACTTGGTATTTTGCCCCCAACCATCCCCAACACCTTTCACACCTAATAGTCACAACTTCTTGCACCATTATTGGTTGCACATGCAAGTAGGAACCCATTTACAAAGTGCGTCACCGGACATGTTTGCCACCGAGCAAACTTTCAATAGAATCGGTGAAACCTCCTGCAAAGGCGAGCATTTCCCTGAAAAGATTCACATGGAACAAGTGCTTGGCGCAAGAGACTGGTATTTACATTTAGGCTTCAAGGGAAACAGTGAATGACTCCGCAGAAATATGTTTGCAGTGAAGGCGGAGGGAATAGTCAATCCGGTACATCTGCAGCCAAAGGAGCCCCAAACTCCTGCGGAGCTACCACGGCTCTTGGGCGAGGTGCGATGCGGCCAACACATGATTCTCATATGGGGTGAGAACAGATGCACAGTGGCTGGTCGTCAGCTTGAATCTTGATGATTCAACTGGCTCAAGCCATCTCAAGCCACCATCACCAACTGGGCCTCCACAGGATCCAGAGACGCCCAAAACGCCCAAGCGAGTCTCCTTGGCGCTGGGGGACGAGATCAAGTCACCGCGCTCGGAGGACACAAAGCTCGCCATGAGCAATTTTCACACAAACTCTAGACTTTTTTTGCAAAGGTGGAAGCACGAGCACTCAGGAAATCTTTATGAAACAGTAGATTCTCTCCTAATTTTCTTAATCTTGACTTTGATAAAGAATCTGCAGTGAGAACACAGAGGTGGTGAAGTCAGTCTTGCCAATCATCACAAGTTTTGGGGATGAGTCGGACTGTGAGATTTTGCGAGGACTCTCCCGTTAAAATGGGTCAACTTCCCAAGGCCTGTGCCATACATTTGGCCCAGTGTAGTTGTGGTTTGATTTCACAGCCACATTTGACACCACCGATTTGCAATGTGATTTGACAGAAGGATTTCCTTGGCACAGAGTAGAAGGACAGATCATTATTTAGAGTTTAGAATGCGAAAAACAATGTGAGCAAAGAATTCTTGCCAAATGATGGCGTATGTCGACGGTGTTTTGGTAAGTTGAGGAAGGCCAAGAGTCTAGAGTCTGGACAGTCTATATATATATATTATATATATATATATTATGCATGTATGTATGATGTAGATTCATATTGGGAAGTCTGAGACCCCTGGTCCACCCAAGTTTCGAAAGGGCATTGAAGTAACAGGCTATGAAGAACCCAAAGGTCAACCTTTCTCATCCTTTTCCATGTTTTTCCCATTCTGTGTAGGCTTGCCTTCGCAAGAGCGCTCCAGCCAGCTGAGACCTAAGGCGAAAGGTAACTTTGCAAGGTTCTCTTTCCTGTTGGCTCGTTGGCTATTTCCTGCCTTGCTTAAGCTACGATCCACCCTCCTCCTGACCTGACATGTTATGGCTTTTTGCAGCCCTGAACGGATCAACTTGACAAGACATATTCACGATGTTGAGGTCCCTCCGGTGACCCTGTCATGGCTAAGCTTGAGGAACTATGCGCCGGACTTAGACTTGCTGGGATTGCTGTCTTTAGTGTCCCAGATGGACAGTTTGCAGCTGTTTTCCATTCGGATATCCCAATATTAACAACCGGTCTGCAGTGAAGCCAAGACAAGAAGTCTGCTGGATCAGCACCAGTTAGCATCCACATCTTGCCCAGGTGATGCACAACAACAGATGTCCAGAAGGCCCGAGGTATTCGAGCAGTAGGTTTGATTGTTTCAAGCAATGAATGAATCCCAGTAAATTCATTTGATAATGATAGGAGTAAGCAGTACAAGCGACTGCTTTCTGCTTGATGCACCTTGCCATCAGGATTTGTGGGTAGTTGCTTCATTTCACCAGGGAAGAGTGGCTTTGCAGTAACTGGGGTGCCAAGGTTATAGTCACGCCATGTCAAGCCTGCTCAAGACCCAATAGTTTTCAGAGTTGCATTCCTTGCACATACACTCCACACCCTGGATCTGGTTTGTCGGCCCTGCAGGCAAACCACCATGTATGCAGATCTCCTGCAAAAATACGTCCGATTCTCAGATGGGATTGGGACTGTTGCGTCCAGCTGCCCAGCCGTAAGGGTTATCGGCAACGGATTTTCTGTGTGCTTTCTCTTGCGCTGATTCAAATCATGCAGGTCAATTTAACGATTGATTGAGCATGTTGAGCTTGCATCGAAAATTGTGTGAGCACGGCACGACAGGGCAATCATGGGCAATCTGTATGCACGGTCCTTGAGCCTCTCTGGCCACCGGGCTCTGAGGGCGAGCTTGCGGAGCAGGTGTATGGCACGCGAGAGCAGCTTCAACAGGTGGAGGGCTGATTCGGATGCTGTCGTTTGAAACCGGCTCTACAGCCATGCCACTAAAGAGTAGTAGCAACAAACGATGGTATACGTCCAAAGGGATCCCAGCTCGCAAGAATTAGGAACCAAGTGGAACAAGGCAGCATTCCGGCATTTTGTGGGTAGACTTAGACAATGACGATTTTGTTCTGTCAATGACTCAGAAACTTTAGCGGCTGGGAACGCTCACAGCTGGATCGGCAGCTCTGTTTGTTTTGCCAGATGGCCGCAAGCCCACAGCGGGAGGTGCCCGGGAAAGATTGAACAGTGATTGAATCCTACAGATTCAAGAGCTTTCATTGAACTCGCGGAGTCACGCAGAGGGCATATCTGATTTCCTGCTTGCTGGGTATCAGTCCATCTATCATGAGTAGAGTTCTCAAGGAAATCGCAAAAATGGGTCCCTTGAGGCATCAGTGAGAAAAATAGAAGATGTCAAATCAGGGTTGCTTTGTTCTGCTGCTCTGGTAGCGCATCTGATCTATCAAACGGCATCCAGACATGAAAAGCTTGCTTGATGAGCTGTTAGAAAATGAAGGACACTAGTTCTGACAATTCTAACGAGTTCAATGGCCAATAACCATCAAGAATCAAAGGCATGACTCTTTGGCCTTGTTCAACCTCTCCTAGCCTCTCGCTTTCTTCTGCAGGAGGCCACTGCTTTGACTGAAGATTCCGAGCGCCACTTGCACTAGCGGCACGGCGCCAGCGGCACTTGCCGACCATCGGCGCACCCGGCCATGCAGACGAGAGGAACAAATGGCCGTGAGGGGCATCAGTGACTGATCAGGAGAAACCCTGGATTTTTCATGTTTTCTGCATGTGTTTTTGCCCACAGAGTTGTTGATTACTGAATGTGTCTAGAGCAACATCCCGAAGCTCCAATGCACGGTTGCTGGAAACGTGTCACTTTTCAGCAAAGCTGAAGCGACGCGATGTCCTGCTATTTGAGTTTGCCTGGTCCTGGGGGCAAAACAGTAGATTGACGTTTATTCCGACGCCAGAAAAAATGTGTGTGTGTGTGTGCAATTATATATACATATATATATATAATAGTGTATATATACATGCATCTTTCATAAAAATCCCGACCCAGGCAGAACTCTGCAGTGAAAGATGTGCTTCTCTCTTTTTTTAGCATGTATCATGTGCACTCTCTGGGGTCACATGCACCCTGAGATTGCTAATCTTTGCACATACTCGTACCATGTTCGGATGTGGAAAAGGCGCTGGTCCGGGGCCCAGCCTGGAGCTGTTATGGAAGCCTCACACAGCTATGGCAGCTATGGGCAAGGCTATGGAGCTCTTGGCATTTCATGCCCCTTTGTGGATGTTCACTGGATGACTCTCGGTTCCAGCTTCAGAGATGGTATAAACTCGTTTCACTCTTCAGTTTGTTTGCAGACAAAGAAACGGGTGAACTTCCAAAAGGCAATGAAGATGGCGAAGTCCTTTGCATGTTGTCAAGCAGATCATGGATTTTCTTCATTCAGGCCATTCAGGCTTACGACATTTCACATCCTTCAAATCAAGCAAATCTAAATTCCTAAGATTTCCTAAGTGTCAAATAGAACCTCAAGACATCTCATTTGGCGTTTCAACGCCACTGGCGCCATGGTGCGGTCAGGCTGGGCACTTGCTAGGGCCTGCTAGGGTCCTTCGCCAGTTTGAGAGCTTGCCCGGCTTGCCCGGCTTGCCCGGCTTGCCCGGCTTGCCCGGCTTGCCCGGCTTGCCCGGCTTGCCCGGCTTGCCCGGCTTGCCCTTCCCTTTCTGGGAGAACTGGCTGTATTTGTCCTGTGCCAGGAGTGGCAGTTGCTGTTGCCTCAATCGCCTTGGCCCCAAAATTTGCATTGCCATGATATGCCATGAACCTTTTGCACCTCTAGGAGATTTTGTGACCGGCTTGAGGCTTTTCCGCTATGTGTTGCACCACCACCGGAGTTTAAGGAGCGATTGGAAAGTTGCACTTCTCAAAGGTTTTACAAGTCGATCTGGATCAATGAACTGCTGACAAATTGGTAAAAAAAGATAAAAAAAGTATATCCTGGCACAATATACTGGATGGATTGCAATGGATTGCCTTGTATTGTTTTAACATGTTTTAATTGTTTCACTGCCAACAGAATCCTCACGAAACTGTCAAAAGGATTCAAAAGGGTGGCGAAGAGTGCACTGAAATCATCCGAACTCCCCCGAAACCGTGGAGCACAGGATCTCTCCTGTCCTCCATGGCTTGGACGCCCAGAACAAAGAACAAAGGATGTCCAATGTGTACAGTTTGTCGGGCTGTCCTCATCCAACATATCCAACTCAACCACAAGACTCACGAAACAAGGAGACATCAGCAGAGTTTCTTCATCTTGGAAAGCGCCTGCTTTCCAGCACAAAGCATAGTGCGCCAAGTGGCCAGGTGGTATCCTCCAAAAAAACCGAAGAATCCCCTGTCTCAAGCTCAAGCTTTCCATGCTGCTCGAAGCCCGTGGATGAGTCAAATTTGGGTTGCTATGAGATCATTTGCTCCTAAAATTGGACATCGCTAGATTATGCAGGACTAAGAGTCACCACAAACCCTCGTCCCATTGATGCCCAATGTTTACAAGCAGCTGGACTTGACTGAGCTAAGGGAATACAATGGCCTCAGTGACATGAAGCCAGCATGTTGCTTGTCGATTTAAGAGGCTCTGGTGAGGGTTGTTGGGGCCATGGAAGGGGACGATGTTTCTGTTTCAGAGAAGCAGTCTTCAAGGCCTCAAGTCGAACACATGTGTATATACATACATCATACGTATAGTATATATACACATACACATATATATATATATACATATGTATATATATATTATATATACATATGTGTTCCTTTGAGACATGTGTGATTCCCTTGCCTCAACTCACAGTGAATCTGAGGCTTCAAGCTAAATGGAGGTGCTTTGCTTGGGGTGCTGGGAGCAATGCAGGATCAAGAGTGTATCTATCTGTCTCAAATTTGTTCAAGTGTAAGTGTGTCAACTGTGTGTGTGTATATTCATAAAACGCTAAACCCCCCCCCTCACCAACCCCCCCCCCTAGAAAATAACCTTGGAATAAGGCCCGACTAATATTTAAGACCTTATTATGGCCTTATTATGGCCTTAATAAGGCCTTAATAAGGCCTTATTCGTGAATGGGAAATAACCTTGAATTAAGGCCCGATTAGTGCCACGATGCCTGCTTGGGATTCAATTTATATAGATATGAGATTTCTGGAAATAACCCTGAATTAAGGCCAAATTATGCAAATATAGGTATAACCCTGAATAAAGGCCAAATTTATTTAAAAAAAAAAATGAGTCAAAGAGAACCTAATTCCATGTTGTTCCTGGTCAATATGTCCAATCAGTTTTTTCATGACGGGGGACAACAATTTAATTATTTGATTGGATTTCAATTCATGTGGATGTCGGGCTTCTGGACAATAAGGTATGCCTAAATTAAGGCAGCAATTACATTGGAACAAGTGTGTATTCTTCAGATTGTTTGAGTCAGCCTCATGAATTTTGCAAAATGTGTTTCCATGTTTTTTCCCGCTTTTTATTGGTTTGGACATTGTTCCCCGCGTCTTATTCAAAATACAACAACCCATGTTTCTCTTCTGTTTCTTTAGCGCAAGATTCTGCACTAGCTGGCTCAGACGCGCTAGGATGCATTGGCGTGTCAGCAGAGCAACCATTAGTGGAAAACATATTTACTCAGCAGTCCAATTGGATTCTTTGAACTTGTTAGTTCTGCAGGATATGATGTTGTTTTTTAACATTGATCGCACTTGGAAAGACAATAGAAGATTTTCTCCTGATTCAATGGATGTTGATTCGCCCGATGAATCGCCCCCTGTTCGAGATTCCACTTTGGTCAACATTTTCGAGTGCGTTTTGCCTGGGGACGTTGCGGTGACTATCGTTGAGGGAAGGGAGGAGGTGCAAGCCCAATGGTCTATTTCTTCATTCCTCAAGAACATTTTTAGTACCAAAGATACAGATTCTCTACGTCAACACTTTGCAGACAAACTTGACGAAATCAAGGAGGTTCACGAGAGGATCTGGCCGGGGTATGTAGTTCCTCCAATGTTTCTGTCTAAACATGATCAAGCAGACCAGGAAGGGAGGGGAGAGAGTCTTGGTCCGACGTTTTTGAAAACAAAGACAATGCCAACATCGATTGCCATGTCCTGGATTGTTTGGTCTGTTTCCAAATCAAAACGGAGGGATATCGATCGTGTCAAGAGCCAAACTTTTCTGCGGAACCTTTTGGTACATGTGTTAGAAGTTGCTGGAACGTTACAGTTCAGTGTGGTTGCTGTTGCGAAAGCAAACGCAAGAGCAAAGGATATTGAGATCTCAGAGAGAAATGATTGCATTGATTACCGCAATTTGTGGGACAATAAGATCAAAGGAAGAATTGTTTGGGTTTGGGAAGAGACAAAAAGACGCGGAGAGAGTCAAATCACTTCCAATTGGGACAGACCCCACTGGATAGACTTCATCGTGTTTGCTCTGGACCCCAAAAGTGGTTCGGCGCCCCAGCTACTGGCTCCTGTCGCTTGGAGTATTCTGGCACAAACAGCTGCATGGATGGATACCAATATGGGGAGATTGGCTCTTTCTTTCCAAAGTGTTCAAAACTCGCGTCACAAGAATCGGCAAGAAACTTTACGGGTTACCAAACAAGACTTGACGCACCTGGCACAATTTTTACTGTTTGAAAATGAACCTTTGTTGCATTATGGTGCATTGTGTTAGTTTTTGATTCCTTCCACCCCAAAAATAATGTACTAAGCTAAGAATGTTCTTACTGACTGTGAGTTCGTTCACATGTTCTCTGTATATGGTTTTACCAATTGTTTTCTTGTTTCCAGTAAGGAAAACCATGGTCTTACAGTACGGAAGTTGCTGGACGATGCCAAGCTCCATCACATACAAGTCAGCAGATTCTGTTCTATGGTTTGCGACTCTCAGCTTAAATTCATCCCTATTCATTGGTTTTCAGAACTTTCTATACTTTCAAAAGAACCATATATATATGATAGCAATAGAATACATTTATGAATGTCATTGTATGTCCTCGCTGCAGGAATCCTACTGGGCAAGAGCGAGAGCAGAACTTTCCCAGTGCAAGGTGTATCACGTTGCTGCCTCAATTTGTCCAATTAATAAATGGGAATGAAGGCAAAAGGGTGAATCATCCAATCAATTTTGGTTGGGTAAAAATTCCACACCATAATTTTCGTCATCACAATGTGGTCGATCAAGGTCTACATCGATGGATCTTCGATTGCCAAGAAGCCAACAGAAACATGGTTGCAAACAGGGGTGGGTTTAAATTGCTATTATTTCATTTCAGTATCTACAAATCAACATGTCCATGTTGCCTCGTTTTTTATTTTCCCTGAAGTCTTGAAAAATTGAAAAATTGAGTTGTTTAACTTCTCCCTTGCCGCTTGCTCAGGAATTGTGCTTCATTTGGAGCCCAAACATTCTTCGGGGTGCATATGCACCTCCTGTCGTACGGAACCTAAGCTAGCTGCTGCTTGGAGGGTTTCGATTTTGATTGGATGTTTAATTTTCCCAATTTATAGGCCCAACAGTCATTGTATAATATTGTGATTTATATAATATTATTACATAAATCATTATTAATGATGAATTGGCCAACTGATTTCCTCATACATACACCGACCGCCCTTTGCAGTCAAGGTTCAAGTCAGGCATAGCAACTTTTGTTTTTCAATTACAAATCTGCTCATTTTTCAACCATGTTTGGTCAACGCAAATCTACAAAGGAGTAGCAAGCCGAGATAGAAATACATAGGTTCACAAGGAACACAAGAAAGCGTTATTACTTGTTGAAAAATGTTTGCATTTATTTACATGGATTTAGTTCAGCATGCCGGCAGCTGCGTCGGCGCGAATCACTGGTGATGGGGACAGTGACATTTCTCGATATACCTCCGCTCCTGCAACATCACAATCTACTTCAAGTTGTCCTTCAGCACCTGCAAAAAAATAATTTGCTGAATTTTCTAATGAGACCTAGTTTTGGTCCTAGTTGTCCTAGTTTTGACCCTAACCTCGTTCACCTCCTCATGACATGTCATACAGGCAGTGCATCGCGAAAGCAGCGCCCTACATCGAGCAGCCCAAGCCCTGTCGGTAGCTGTTGGATTAGTTGCAGAGTGGATTTCTCCAAAACAGTTGGAGGACGAAGTATTCAAACGTTGGAATTTCCCAAAACACAATTCAACAGCTATTACTTGAACAGAAATGTCCGTTCGATATATATATATATATGTGGATAAGATCATACATTACATCCCAAGGCATCAATGAGGCAGTAAGAATCAATAATCGCCTAAAGAATCAGTCTATTACAAAATCAGCAGCTTCATCATCAGCATCATCAGCAATCAGCAAACCAGCAGGAGTCGATGCTGGCCACAGCGAATAAGACTTCGAGCAGTTGCACAGGTGCTATGACCTCGGAGCTCAGTCTGGCAAGCTTGGAAGCAGTGATCAACAGCTCGGGCAAGATTCAATTTCCAGTTCGTTTCTGCCCCGTTAGTTGCCATGATACTTGATGTCCTACGAGTATGTTTTGAAATTTGTTTATGAACTGTCCAAATTCAACAAACTAAATAAGGGGAACGCATGAACTAATTCCAATGATTTTGGTGACAGAACCGACAACAGCCCAAGGAATGGGACCCCTATTGTCGCCAAATGATTTTTGATCACTCCGTTTGGATCAAGCAAACATCTGGTATGTCTTGCAAGACTCCTTGCCTATTTGGGAATTTGGAGGATTGCATTCCCAAAGCTACATATGAACCTTCAGATGACTTCGAAACGAAATTCCAAAAGGTTGATGCGAGCGACATGTATAGAACCCAGTATTGCTACACACATGACTGCCAATGCGAGCTAGACAAACGGTCTGACTTGGAGACTGCAGGGTTGCCTTGCTGGGACTATAGTCTTGCCGGGAACAGGTTAGCAGAAGAAGGACCGACCATTGGATCCTTTCTGACACATGGGAAACGGCATGTAGCCTTTTCTACCCCGTTGATGATAGTGGAAAACGTCAAGGACCGGGTTAGCCCAAAGTTAAAACATAGTTCACCACTGCTTTAAACATGGGATTGGGTTAAACACTTCCCTTCAGTACCTCAAGATGATGGTCATCTACCAGATCTATGCTGAGCACTACCACATCTGGAAGATAACTGTAGACACGAGTGATGTGGGACATTCAGGAACCCGGCGTGAGAGAGTCTACATTATCTTGGCTCACAAACAGCGTACTGTCCAGTTGCAAGACCCGATAAGGCTGTATGAGTTCCTGACTGGACATATCCAATCGATACTGTCTACAAGGCCAAGAGATTATTTCTTCTCAAGCAGACGTGAAATTCAGTTGGCTGCCACTGAGCTCGCTCGGACACGCCGTAAGAAGATGAAACCAGCATCGTGACAGTTGTTATTCAGAAATTTGTCACCTTTAATTTAAGCACAATTCTCAAAACTTAAATGCAGTATATAACTATATATATATAACTGATATTTGGCCTTAGCTTACTGCAATTGTTTAAACTGGCTTGACCCCCCGTTTCCGATATAACACCCTGTGCTGCCAATGCCAAGGTACCCCAAGGAAGCAAACACGTGGACTTGCGATACCTCCTGACCAAAAGGGAGAAGGGAGTTCTCAGGAAACTGAGCCGGGAATACACCAGGTTGTTCAAAAAGGACCCTGAAAGTGATCCAGATTTTGTCATGTATCTTGGAGATAGTGCTCAGCGCAAGTGTTGGTCAGCCTCATCGGGGAAAGTCCCTACTCTACGCATGGCAGGGGGGTTGACCTGGTCAGTCAAAAACCGAAGGTTTATGACAGGCAGAGAGAAACTAGGCATGCTTGGGTTCCCAGTAACTCCATTGACTGCTGCAGCTTTGTCGGTGAGGGAACTACCAGTGGCTGATCCTAAGAGATGTTCAATGGTTGCAGGCAATTGCATGCACTGGTCATCGATTGGCGTGATCCAGTTGGTCGCGCTAGTGTCGTTCCGCCAGCTGTAGAACAGAAAGCTGGGACCAGTGTTAGAACCCTTTGACCTGTCCTACATGTCAGAACAGTTCACCAGCCTTCTGAATTGAATTTCAATTCCCTTAGCTGAAAATTGGGCTGTGCGCTTGACAACCTTTCTTAAGGTTGATTGTTGGGAACCGGGAGGGTGAGTTAAACATTTATTTGGGTTTGGTTCGAACATATATTATAATGAAACAATTCAACAACAATATATAGTCCAGAAGCTAGCAAACCCTTGGCCTCCTTGTCACAATTTCAGATAATCAGATTTAACACAGGAATCCAACATCACGTTCTTGATTGGGCAGGACACCCCCCCACAAAAGTAACATTTCACTGCTTTGAGCTGGTGGCCGCCCTTGATCCATGTCTATTTATGGTTTTTGATTCAAGCCAAAACGGTGTCTTGATTGAGGGATCTTGTCTCAATTCAAATTCTTGCCATGGGTCGGTCAGAGACATCAACCCGCCCGTCGTCCTCCACTCGCGGCCGCAAGACTGATCGTGATGAGGAGCATGACAGGAGCCCTGGCCCAGGTCATGGGAAAAAGAAAGCGAAGGCATCAAAGAATGAGGGGTCTGGCATCAAACGGAAGGAAGAGCGTGAGATGATTGTTCCCACCAAGCGCATGCGGGGCAAGACCCCATCAGTTGTGTGTCTTGATATCAAAATCCCTCAAAACCTTTTCTACTTTCACTGACTGAAACCATGCAAAGGCTTTTTTGGGGAGCCCCTCATCCCGATGTCATAGCTCTTAATAAGTTGTTGCCAGAGGAATTCCTAAGGCAGGGGTAGATGATTTCATTTGATTCATATCCCTGGAAAACACTCCATCATTCATTGGAATCATGGGCCGGGCCTGGGTTAGACACCTCCCCTGCATTTGTATTTATTTTGTGGCGATGTTTTATTGTTACATGTGCCCAGTAGGGTTACAGTAATTTATACAATATAAATTTGTGATGTGTGCATTGTAAATTAAAAATCAGACTCGTCGTCCTGAATTAGATATTTGCCCACACATGCATATACATTCCAGGTGGCCTGGTGGTCACAAGCTTCGTCACCCTGGGTCCGATGATGATGAGGAGGAAGAGTCTGCCTCACCGCCGCCCCCGCCAGAAAAGCCCAAGAAATCAACAGCAAAAGCGAAAGAATCGGCGAAGCCAAAGAAGGCGGCCCAGCCAAAACAGTCCAAAGGACGAACCAGAAAGCCAATGTCAGAGGGGGGGCGCAGTGTGACAACAGAGTTCTACAATCACGCTACCTATGAGGATATGCCAGTAACTGGTCACCAATCAGAGTGATTTATGTGTGCTTTTCAATCCTGGAGAGTTCCTGTAACTACATGTTGAAATTCCCGTAACTACTATTAGTTGACCCCTTTTTAATTCAATGGACCCGCAAATGTGGTTTCATCGACTAAACAATCCAGCCAGCCAACTAAGAACCACCATTTCCGAGTGTGGCTTCAACACGCTGAGCCGAAGCATTTGAACCAGTTGATTGTAAAGAAGTTGGACAGAGAAGAGCTGTTCCTACTCCTGGCATTCTGCTTTGGCTTCTCCCCACAAGATGAGGTGGCAGAGAAGCTTTGGCTTAAAACCTTTAAAAACTCAATGGCGGGTCCCCTGCTACACTTTGCCATAGTATTCTCTTGCCTTATAAAAAGAATTATCATTATGATTGTTCAGTAAATATATGCCATAATAATAGCAACGCCAGGAAAGCTGTTCAATTTTTCAAACTACCAAAAATGGATCTTCGAATGTCAGCTGACATGTATCCTTTGTCCCAGGTGTGATTGCAGCCCACTATAATAATATAAATATTTACACTATATAATATTATATATATATATATAAATATATAAAATATCTATTACACATGATAAAAGTTCCCCTTTCAAACCCTTCAGCCAAGGAGGAAGAAGCCAGAAATGTTGGAAGCAGTCAAGTCAGAATATGAAAGGCGCGGTTCACCCATCGCATTCACCGGGTGGACTGTACACGAAGTCAAGGCTTTCATGCTCGACCATTTGAAGAAGGTGAAGAAAGGGGGCGACTGCGGTGTTCATGCCCGTCTTCTCCCAAGGCGGCCAAGCCCGGAGCTGCCTGCCCCTCTGCCGGACGGCATCTCTGTTCAAGATGATGATGACAAGGACAGTAGCGGAAGTTCAGAGAAGGAAGGGTTCAGTGAATCAGAAGACGATGGCTTGACTGATGAGGGTTGGAAAATTCAGAAGAAGAAGGGCAAGTACATGCTGGTTCACACAGAGACCAAGGAATCCATCGAGCTGGGACACCCAGACAAAGGTTCCACTTGGGAAGTGTATCAGGACGACGATGTGGACTACCTGAACCAGACAGACAATGATGATTGGGAGGCCATGTCTTGCCTCGAGTACTTCCAGGAAGTCAAGGCTTCAGAGAAAGCACTTGACAAAAAGAAGGCAAAGCCAGCGCCCAAGACCCCCATGTCTGAAAGACGAGCACCACGTATGAAAGGCATGGCAGAAAAAACCCGTGCCGCTCCAAGCGAGAAGAAGCACACACAGCAGCCAGCACAGTCTCAAGAAGAAGCATCCCCTCCCCCTGAAGAAGAAGAAGAGTTCGGTGCCAGTTCAGATGAATCTCCACAAGCGCCTGAAGAAGATGAGAATGAAGAAGATATGTGGATGCCATTTATTGCCAAGGATCGCGCAGGCAAAATGTTCCTTATCGATCCGAAACCAGGGAAAGAACTGAAGCTCCCCGTTGACAAGTGCTCCGATTGGGAAATTGTCAAGAATCCAGAGAAAAAAGGATATGAGCTGGTTTCAAAGTCCAATAAGGACACCCCCAAAGATGTGGAAGTCATCATGGCAGGCAGGAAGGCGAAGAAGGTTGAAGATGAAGCTCGCTTCAAGTTGGTGCAAGATGTGCACGCCAAGGTGGAGAAGTACAAGGACGAGAAGGTGCAGAAAGCCGCGCTCAAGAATCTTGAGAAAGTCGCAGAAGAGCATCAAAGAGCGAGAGAAGAAGACAGAGAGAAGCAGAGACAGAAGACTGAGGCACATCAAAAAGCTGCACAGGAAAGGGAGCGCAAGATGATTGAGGATGCTGTAAAGCTGAAGGAGGATAAGGAAGCAAAAGCACAAGAGGAGGCAATCAGGAGGATGAAGGCTGAGATTGAGGAAGAAGAAAGAAAGAAACTTGAGGAACGAAAGAAGAAGAAGGAACAGGAAGAAAAGGAGGCTTTGGAAAGGATTGTGAAGGAGAAGGAACAAGAGAAGATTGATGCGGAAAAGAAGAAGCAACTGGAGGAGAAACTTCGCAGAGAGATTCAAGCCAAATTGGAAAAAGAGGAGGCAGGCAAGTCAGACAAGGCTTCTAAGATTCCAGACAAGGCAGGAGACGAGGAGGGCGACGTGCACAAAACAAAAGAAACTGAGAAGAGCAAGCCGGAAGAGACAGACACGGTGCCTGAGAAGGGTGAGTCAAAGCCTAAGGACAAGTCAAAGCCTAAGGAGGAAGAACCGAAGAAGCCAGCCAAGAGCAGCGGGACAGATAAGAAGAGCGACACACAGGAGTCTTTTGAAAGGTGTGGGGGTGATGTGGCTGGATGGATAAATGCACAGGTTAAGCAAGAAAGGCAGCTAGCCCACACAAAATTTTGGGACAGAGTAAGGGCAAGGGAAAAAAGGGAAGCCAAAGCCAAAAGAAAAGAATCCAAGTCCGTTTCGACCCAGGAGCAGCCGGCGGGATTGCAGTCCAAGTTGCCCCAAATCAACCTCGATTGAGTGGCATAGCAGTGTAGGCGCTTCTCATGTCGGCCCAGTGCATCCTAAGTCAGGATGATGTGGCAGGTTTTCAGATACAGTATCCTGAGATCATCCAACTGTATTACTGTAATGTCAATTGGAATTCCTAAAATCTCACAACCTTTCCGGAACAAAGTTTTTGCTGTTCAATCTTTTAGTGGAATGCCCTTGAATCCAAGAATTCATTTTGATATTTTTGGGGGCAGATTCTTTTCCCACAATAGAGTGAAATTTCACAACTTCTTATTGGAAACATGGGAAGACTATAAATTATACTCACAACTTTCCCCGCTGTAAAGCTGTGATTTTCCTGATTTTCCCACTTGATGGGGAGCAAAACGGTATTCAACATTTTAAAACCAAGCATTTCCACCAAAAGTTGCGCTGTTGGTGTGTTTTGATGTTGGGGAATTCCAAACAGAAACATGGTTCAATGGGTTTGGGAAAATGCCACTGAACTAAGTAAACTGGACTTTAGATATATGATGAACATGATTCTATTTCAAAACATTGCGATTTGCAGGCTGTTGCAATCTAATTATTAGGGTGAAATGAGGAAATTCAAATTTGACAAGCAAACATTGCAACTTTCAGGGTTTGGGGAAAATAACTTGGAATTAAGGTGGAATTAGTGGTGACATGTCAATTTTACCAGCAAAAAGTGCAATTTTCAGGGTTTGGGGGAAATAACCTGGAATTAAGGTGGAATTAAGGTGGAATTAACCTGGAATTAAGGTGGAATTAAGGGGGAATTAGTGGTGAAATGTCAATTTTACCAGCAAAAAGTGCAATTTTCAGGGTTTGGGGGAAATAACCTGGAATTAAGGTGGAATTAAGGTGGAATTAAGGTGGAATTAAGGTGGAATTAAGGTGGAATTAGTGGTGAAATGTCAATTTTACCAGCAAAAAGTGCAATTTTCAGGGTTTGGGGGAAATAACCTGGAATTAACCTGGAATTAAGGTGGAATTAAGGTGGAATTAACCTGGAATTAAGGTGGAATTAGTGGTGAAATGTCAATTTTACCAGCAAAAAGTGCAATTTTCAGGGTTTGGGGGAAATAACCTGGAATTAACCTGGAATTAAGGTGGAATTAAGGTGGAATTAAGGTGGAATTAAGGTGGAATTAGTGGCGAAATGTCAATTTTACCAGCAAAAAGTGCAATTTTCAGGGTTTGGGGGAAATAACCTGGAATTAACTTGGAATTAAGGTGGAATTAAGGTGGAATTAACCTGGAATTAAGGTGGAATTAAGGTGGAATTAGTGGTGAAATGTCAATTTTACCAGCAAAAAGTGCAATTTTCAGGGTTTGGGGGAAATAACCTGGAATTAACCTGGAATTAAGGTGGAATTAAGGTGGAATTAAGGTGGAATTAGTGGTGAAATGTCAATTTTACCAGCAAAAAGTGCAATTTTCAGGGTTTGGGGGAAATAACCTGGAATTAACCTGGAATTAAGGTGGAATTAAGGTGGAATTAAGGTGGAATTAGTGGTGAAATGTCAATTTTACCAGCAAAAAGTGCAATTTTCAGGGTTTGGGGGAAATAACCTGGAATTAACCTGGAATTAAGGTGGAATTAAGGTGGAATTAAGGTGGAATTAAGGTGGAATTAGTGGTGAAATGTCAATTTTACCAGCAAAAAGTGCAATTTTCAGGGTTTGGGGGAAACGAAGGTGGAATTAGTGGTGAAAATGTCAATTTTACCAGCAAAAATTGCAATGTTCAGGGTTTTGGGGAAATAACTTGGAATTCAGGTGGACTTAAGGTGGCATTTACAATTTACTGGGAATTGTCATGGCCGGTAAACATTTTGGAATTAATAGGACGAAAGGGAAGTTTTACACAGAAAACCGACGATCTTTCTACTTGATGACATATCGGGAATGGACAAATTTTAATTTAACATCTTATTCTTTCCATTAATTGAAATTCTGAAAATTGCAATGTTCTCACCTCTTAACTTACCACTTCTTGAAGTTTTGGGATGTTGGAATTAAGGAACATTATTTTATTATTTGGATCAAGTCAAGAAGGGCCAAAAATGGCAACTTTCACCAAAACAATATTACCTGAGTTTCCCTTTTGTGGAGAAACAAGAATGTGTTGTATAATAATGAGAAGATGAAAGTCCAAACTGCGATTCTGATGTTTTTGGTGGAATTGCCCTAATTCCAAAAAGGTAACTGCCCATCAACAAATACAAGTTTTGGTGAGCATTGCGCCCCAAAGCTATGATTTAGGGACTCCCTAAGTTATAATTACTATATATGGGAATATTGCCAAATAAAGTCGGAGTATTGGGGTGTAGGCATCTTAAAAACCATCAACTGAACAAATGGGAGCTTGGTGGCTTTGGGCAACCAACATATTTTCTAAGATGTAATTCTCTTGATCTTTCCAAGAATTAGCAGTCAATAAGACCGCATGTGTTTCAAACAACCAACGGTGTTGTTTCAGACAATCTTATCACGATAAATTCCCGCTGGAAATAGAAATCCTTTACATGCCCACATCAGAATTCCATAAATTGCAGGGTACAAATGTCTAGGTCTGATTCTTCAAAAGTTTGGGGCATCAAACAATCTGTATGTAAATTTTATTCATCTCATCATTCAGCAATGTGGGGCCTTAATCTTCAGCGTATAAATATATTGCCCCCAGTTTAAATTGGTGGCATAAGTTTGGCAGGACAAAAGAATTATGAAGACTGTGAACTTCCCAATGAAAGCAAAATGGTACCAAGCCATCAAGGAAGGAGCCAAATTGTGTGAGTTAAGGGCAGCATCATCTCATTGGCTCACAAGACTCCAAGGGGCTACCCACTGTTCTTTCACCTTGGGTTTCTCGACTGTTGTTTTACCTACAGGTTTGCTAACAAATTTGCCTCAATGGGGCAATGGTGAATTTGATTAACCAATTGTTTCCTGAATTCTTTGTTTTACTAAATTGGTCTTTTTTGTTTTCGCCATCAATCTTTGGAAAGGTTACGACCCGAAGACAAAGATTACGAAGCGTATCCTCAGAACAGAAACTATTCCTGCTGCATCTGCTACTGACTATGGAGTGAGACCTGAAGAAATGGAAGGGTTGTTCAAACAACATACAGAGTTGGTTGCAGTGCACTTTTGCTGATTGAGATAGTTCTGTATTTCCATATTTTTGTTACTCAATGGGTACGTAATAATACTGACAATGCCCTGACCCTGCTTGGGCTATTTGTACCCTTTCACTCATTGCCAGCAAGAAGCGTGCCAATTTGGCAGCCACTCGTCAGCCACCAGAGGCCTAGCGTATGCTCACACTCTGACCCTTCGAAGGTTTCAGTGAGATCGGGGATGAAAACTTGAACCCAAGAAATGAATACCGATGATTTAGTTTAAAGTTTCAACGGTTGCCGACACCCAAGCATTGAAGAATTCTAATTCTAATTTGAATGGAAGGGTCAGAACGCACAGAATGAGCGAAACGTCTGGCTCCGCAACTGTACGATATATTGCACAAACTACTATTGGTCTGAGAATGCCACCGGGCCCAAAAAAAGGCACATTCTGGGGCTTGGTCGGTGGGATTCAGGATTACTCTGTTAAAGTGGAAAATATGGCTGCTTCTTACTAGCTGAAGTGATCATGTGTCATTTTAAGGGAAGGACTCCCTATTCATATTTCAGTTGGGTTGCAACACAAGTACATTCTATTTATCCTCAACATTCCTTTTAGCATTTTTCGAACCAATGGGCCAGTGGGGTGCACCATCTGGTGGTGTGCAATCCTGGGGTTTCCCAAATCGGGTTCGCAAGGACAACCAACATTTTGGCAATTAGTTATCTGATTGGTGGTTTGGAACATTTTCTATTTTTCCATATATTGGGAATAATCATCCCAACTGACCAATATTTTCAAAGGGTTGAAACCACCAACCAGATAAATAATTTTATATATTATATCGATGTAACCCAAGACATATTATGTTACCCATTCAGACTTGAACCGTGGCTTTTCATCAAACGACCAAACATTCAGACCCCTTTTGTGCGGCATCCAAACTGCTGACAGATTCGGATATGCAATAGACAATTTTCACAGTTATGTCCTGGTTTACAGTACAGGGCTACCAAACACATGATGATAAAAAGGCAAACATCATGTGGCAACCAAAAACGTTATAGCTGAATTCCGCAGGGGTGACCCTGAGCGCGTGCCTAGGTGTTGAAGAAAGTGTTTGCCGAACAGCTTGATGGCAGCTCAGTATGGAGGCACCTGAGTTGGGCAATGGCTCTTTCATTGTGGGGCTACACCAATGGCAATGGTGCATGCACAGCGTAGTTACATTTACGCGTGTTTACACTAAACAGAAACAAGCAGTTCCGTAAGAAAGGTTTTTCTCAATTCCTGTTGTGGCCTTGCCCCGTACCCCTTCCACGCAGCGATTCTGATTCAAGCCTGGGTTGGACTAAAGATTATTAAAATCGACTTTGCCATGGCGCCTAAGTTGTCCCTACTCGCGAGGGAGAGTGCCGATGTGGTTGATCTGGTTTCACCAGAAACACCCAAAAGGCAAGTAGCTCCCCCATCATCACCAGTCGAGAAGGGCTTGGGGTCACCAACTGGTGTGTTACCGAAACGGAGCAAAAAACGCAGATTCGAGGAGACCACCCAGTTGAGCCCTCCAAAGCCAATGCGCACACAGTTCGGAGAAGAAGATTTCAGGACCCCAATACGCAATCGAACCCAAGCTTTGAACTCGCCTTCCGACCCGCCTTTGAACCCACCTCCAGATCAGAGAACGCCTGACACTACAGAGACGGTGAAAAACCTTGTGACTGACTTGAAGGGACTAGAGCTTGAAGATCCTCGACCTCTTTCAATTCTTTCCCAGAGGTTGGGCCAACGTGAGTCGCCAGACATGAGTCTTTCAGTCCGTGCCCACCGATCTTCCCCCACCAGTTTGTCAGGGCTTCATGACTTTGTGGGTGGGCCAATTCATTTTGATTTGACACCAGACCATTCCAAGTTCAGGCGTATGCGGGCCAGAGATTTCGATGATCGTCTAGAGGATGACGCGGAGATTGAAAATCAGAAGTGAGGGGTTCATTTTCCAAAGCTTATTTTCCACAGCGCTTGAAATGATGGGACAATTTTGAGTTCATTCGCAGTACAGCAGCTAGCAAGTGAGAAGCAGCTGAACGCAGTCTGGGAAAAAGATACTTCAGCCATTTTTTTGGCAGTATTTTCGCATGACAAGTAAGTAGAATCGAGATTGATTGGTTGGAAAAGCAAACCATTTTCAGCAAACCTGCTGGAAAAGCGGCAATGACAGTCATGACATTAATGAGTCTGAGTTAAGTCTGAGATCGAATATGTCAACTTTTGTTTCTTTCAGAAAGTTTCCTCATTATGACTGGCCAAAGCTGACCAAGAAGCAAAGCAATCTTTTCTTCGCGGGGGCTCCCACTCAGCAGGAGCAGTGATGCGAACAGAAACACATATGAGAGTACAGAATTGCAATTCCATTTGTTTCTCCACAAACTTTATTCAGGGCTTACTTCAACAGGTCCCATTTCTTTCCGCGGCAGCTCAAACCAACTCTTAGAGCTTATGGAAATAAACAGTTCTTTTCCTACCTTTCAGATTTCAATTTCAATTTATTGTTTGGGGAATGATGTCAACCATACTTATTTTAGCCTCGCATTCATCCTCCAATTTTCCTTTTGAAACTGGGAATCATTGTGAAGGTAAAGTTCCTCCAGCATTTCTTGTGTGTGATTGCCTTGCCATAGCGGACCCATGCCATAGATTCTTAAGTCTTAGATTCAACGCAAACAACATCAGAATTGTATAGTTGGAAGAGTTATGAATGAAGAGTTGTTCCTTCATAGCGTTGTTTTATATATCAAAGTTCTTACAGAACATATTCACATATCGTCCAGTCCAGTTTTAGTCACACCAACCAGAAGTTATTAACTAGATGACATTGCACCGGTATTCTTTACCAGGTTTACTATTGGAGGTTCTTACCACACAATCATAGCCCCTTTCAAGTTTAAATATCTCAGCCCGCTTGAAGGTCATCTTGCGGACAATCAACCACGCGTTGCTCACCATGACCAGCATGACTCTCGCGGACTTCCGGGTTGGGGATGCGGAGCTTCTGCGTGAGGGAGGGGACTTGTCGACTGCAAGAGTTACCCCTGTGCAGAACATGAAGATTTTGAAATTTGTTGCGGATGATGAAGCTACCCAACACAAAGCCTTCAACTTTATGTTCGACAACAAGGTTGGATTATCCCTCCGTGGTTTTGGTGACTCTGAAACGAGTCACCCAGCATGGAACTCCTTTAAAAAGGCAATCAACAAAGCTGGCTTTACCATAACCATGATGAAACTGACCCTTTGCAGCAACTTGCTTTGAACCCAGCTGCATTTTCCCAGCAATCAAGAAAAGGATGGGCCCCATTTTTTAAAAAGGTGTCCCTGGGAGTCCCTGGGATTGAGAACATGTTCATAAGTTCAAAACGATTCAGGAGGTAACTGGTTTTCTGAATAATTATGGCCCATCAGTTCCTAGTTCCTACAGACCAGTGCTGCTCAGCCAAGGCAACTTCGACCATGGCAGTTACAAGTCAGGTGACAGGCTCGAGGCAAAGAGGGATGTGTTTGAGCGGTTCCTATCCTTCAAGGGCGAAGCTTACTTTGAGTCATTCCAAGAATCCGTTGCAGCTGACCGGGGGGAATACTTCGATGGGAACTTTGATTTCGCTGATTGCATGCAAGACTGGATGCAAAGCAGAGCTCTCAAAAACCGAGGGCTTTATGCGACACGCCTTATTATTGTTTACTGTTGTGGGTGACCAATAATAAAAACTCTAAAGACTCTAAAGCTGACATTCCAGCAGAAAGTTTCAGGCAGGCAACTGAATTTCAACACGGTTTTTCTGAGGCAAAAAACAAATCTTGGTTTGGCTACAATGCTGCACTCAGAGACCTCCTTTACGACTGGACGATTCAACAGCAAGCTCTCTTGGCGCTTCAGCATGTGGTGGAGAGGGTTGGTTGATGGTGTGTTGGGAAAAAAAATCCGCAGCCAATCAACCAGGTAACCGACCATGTAGTAAAAAAATATAGACTATGTTTCCCCACAAACTGTTCTTAGATTGCCTGATTGATGTTGTGTGGAAGTAATAGTCCTGACCGTCCCCATCCGTCCCCATTAAACAAAATGGTATTTTACTGGGTACTTACTAATTGCGCTCCTTCGTTTGTGTGTGATCATTAGTTTTTATTTTAGGTACCCATCATCATGGTAAAACCCAATTTCAGCTCAGCTTCAGACTTGGTGATTATCCTGATTAGCTTATTTCAATGTTTTCCTATCAGTTGGTCATAGCTAACATCTGTTAGCTGTTAGGGTTATGAATCACATCAATTACACTGAGCAACTATGCTACTTTTCCGATTCCTTTAGCGTTCCTGCATTGCCTTCCCACAGGAGAAAGAGAATGACCAGCCGCAGGAAGAAGACAAGCACATGCACACAGGAGAGTCAGAAGAGGAAGAACCTCAAGAACCCAGAAACCGCACTGAGTTTTACCGCCTCTTTAACCAGAAGGGGCCCACTGTGATGGTTGCGGGGTTTATGGCTGACAAGTCCGTGAAATTGATTGCACACATCATCGTCGACATCACCTACCCCTTAGAAAACAGTTACTATGACACGCTGGACAGAGTTTCTAGGGGTTGGGTTGCTCAGGCTAAATGGGTGAGCGGCAGAGCTGTAGGCGAGTGGCTGCGCACTGTTACAGGTATCCTGAGCGTTTTGGAATCTGACCAGCTGCATGACCATTTGGAGCTGTCACCCAACATGAGGCTGGCAAACATTCCCGCTGAGGATGATTGGCCTGTTTGGGCACTTCAGGAAAAGGATGTTCTGGGTCAGGCTTTCGACTTCGCAGTTGCCCTGGCAGAAAACTGGTTGTGGGCAAACATACACTTCTGGTTTGAATTTCCGTCACTTGTTGCGTCTCTCTTACATGATGATGAGATGATTGTAGATATGGCTTGGGAGCACATGCAAACTTTAGCAAAGGCAGTCAACACAGCAGAAAAGGTTCAAAGGGCATCAGTGAAGCAGCTCATGTCTGATTTGGGCTGGCACAGGGAGCAGCTCGCTAGAGAGGCTATGGCGCTGACTTTGCAAGGTCAAAAGCAAGAACTGGTCAGTTTGGCAAAGAGGCTGTTTATGGGAACGCCATCCACAAAAGATGTGTTAGAGAATGCTTTTGCGTTCTTGCACAGGAAGGCGCAGCTGCATGCGACAAACCTCAAAATGACTGACATGTGCAAGTACCTCTAATGCATCATGAATCCCTACGCTGAAAGTGGCGGGGTCCCACAAATTCTTCCATCAAAATCAGACATGGATTCTATGAATGCGCCCCAAGGGTTCATGGCCCGGCAGCAAGCACACACCGAATTATTCTCACCACAGAAGTCACTGTTTCCGAATCCAAAAGCTGTGCCAAAACCAGGCAGGAGATCAAAAATTAGGAACCTTCCTTAGCAAAACAAGTAAATAGTTTATGAGACGTGTTGTGTGTCTATTCTTAATTCGCCATTCTTACATTTATATGATATGTTGGGCTGCTACATTTAATACAAGAATTAAAACTTACACTTGCGAATTCAATGAATTATGTTCCTTTTTTCTTCCCTGCAGGGGAAATCTATGCTGCTGGGTTTAAAGCGGCTGGGGTGGCGTCTCAGCAAACTGCCTCAGCGGCTGCTGCATTTTTGCTCCAGGATGCTGCAAACAACTGGATGAACATTGATCGGTGTTGGGTCGGTGGCTTTGTTGGAACTTAGTTCTGCTTTCTGAGGGTGCTCTTGATTTGTTTATTTTCATCTGAAACGTTTGCAGTGATGTTGTAAAAGATCAAAATCAGGAAGCCTATTTGTCCCCGGCTGTGTCTACCACCACCGCTCGAGGGACATGTTTGTGCTCAGCCTCGGGTTTCGCAAATATGCGACTGTTGCCTGCCCTTTGAAGAAAGTAACTGTGGGCGACAAGGATTGGGATTACGCCAATGAAATTATCGGTTGCACTAAAAAAAACGCCAGTGTTGATTTCATTTTTGAAAGGGGGTTTGGGCCAGGAATTTGTAGTTTGTTGCCTGCTAGGACTACCTGGTGCTTTGCCCGCCAGTATCGATGTCACAGCCCTTAGCCAGAGACCTGTGCTGGGTAGTCAACTATGAGATTGACGGGGAGTGGAAGTATGTTCCTGTGCAGCGGTTGGTCAGAGGCCTTGTCCCAAAGGATCTCATTCAAGATGGTCGAGCATTTTGCTGGAACATCACTAGTTCTGAGGGGATGTCTCTGGTCAGTTCAGCTATCAAGGAAAGAACTTGGATTTCTCTCCCGAACATACGGCTTATTTGCAACCATTGTGGTGTGGACCCACCAGAAAAAGGAAAGGGATCAGGAAAAAATGGAGCTGTGGTCAAAATTGACTGGGCTCGATGTCTTGTGGAGTTTTTGTTTCCACATGCATCGCTAGCAGAAAAAAAAGAGATGATCGCAGCCTTGACATGGAAACAAGGTAGGTTGGGAAGTCTCAAGGATAAAGAACGTTCAGTCCTTGAGATGGTTGCCCAGCTTGATGAGGAAAACAGAGAGGCCCCTGAATTTCAGAGGGTAATCAAGTTAGCCAAAGCCCGTTTGAAGGAACAAGAAAAACGAGAAGTTGAGACTTCAACCAGAAAGTTGGTGGAAGCAGAAAAGAAAAGAAGTGAGCTAGAAGAAAAAGAACGCACTGAGCTTGCTGCTCAGAAGGCTGCTGAAGCAGCAGAGCAGGAGGCAAGGCATGTGGAGCATGCCCCATCCTCCTCTTCTGGAGCAGGCCCTAGGAGACCTAGCGCAACACCTCCTACACTCAAGGATTTCCTTACCTTTGAGATGACAGAAGAGAGGATTTCAATCAACCGCGATCCTTCTGCCTACGGATATCGAGCGTTTTACCCGGGTTTCTATATCATGTTTCAGGCCAACCCTTTTTCAATACAGATCGGATAACATATTTTTTTTCATACGGGAACGAACTTTTTTTCGGGATAGCTGCTACCTACCCCCCTCAATCTGCTGAACAGTCTGTTGAACTGAGGTGCTGGTGAAGGACTGCAAAAGAATTTCCAACGGAAGTGGGGCACTCCCAAATGTAAGGAGGAACATGAAGCGCTGCTTGCATGCTTGCAATTTATCTACACTCGCTGGAACGCTGACAAGCCAGAGGCAAAAAAACTTAGCGTGTGTTTTGGCACACCATTTATCTAATTTTTCAAATCTTATCCCTTGGATATTAGGATTAGGATTAGGATGCTTCCCATACAGTCTTTTGATGTTTTCAACTTCACCCACTGCCTGCCGACTAAGACCGGCACTGGACAAGGTGAAGGAGTTCACTCAGAGCTTGTCCAAAGTGAAGTCTTGAAGAATGCCATCGTCAATCGCCGAGGGCAAAATGGCGCCATCGTCAAATGACGACAGCGTGACAAGACCCCGTCGCCAAAACGATGACGGGAAAACAAACAGCCAGCACAGCATCATCAGGGGGCATCATCTGGAGATTTCTTAATCATCAGGGTATTGGGGATTGGGTTGTTTAAGTAGCATCAAAGCCAAGAGAAACCCCAATCCAAGGGTTAAGACCACTTGAATCATCAGGGTATTGGGGATTGGGTTGTTTAAGTAGCACCAAAGCCAAGAGAAACCCCAATCCAAGGGTTAAGACCACTTGACCACTTGAAGGGCCATGATGACCCAAGTAAGTTTCCAGGGAAACAGTGACGAAATAAGGCAACTTTGCCTATTTTAAGGCTGATTACCCAATATTCGGTTTGTTTGGGAAATAGAGCCAAAATAGGCAGAAATTCACGAATTTTGGCCAATTTTGGCCATCACAGAATAGCCGTGTCCCCAGGGGGGGGGGGTTGGTGAGGGGGGGGGCTTGGAGTCTATGATATATATATATATATATATCTATATATATATATATATGTTGTATGTTACTGTAAGTCTCAGATGTAACCAGCCCAGCAGATTGAGTTCTTGTTTTGTCATCAACACCCACAAACTAATTTCTTTTTTTCATGCCTGTCCGGCATGAAAAAGACATATCATATATGGGACGCTGAGGCAGGTCATGTCATATTGAGCATGTAGAGGCAACATGTCAGGACGGTACAAGTATATATATATATATATACACACTATATTTACATGGTGTTTTAGATTGCGCTGCAGTGTTTGCACAAAGCAGGTTTAGGTAGAAACAAGGAAACTGTTATTGCCCAGAATGGTGTGATTTGCACTGAGACAGCTGGCGTCGGGCATCAAATTGGGGAGGTGATGATCGGCCGCATTCTGTCTATGTCATCGGTGATTGGGGCGGTGTGCTCTATGGTGTGGTCACTTAGCGACCACAGAAGCCCATTGAAATTATCCAAGGTGGTCTAGACGGTCCAGGTGCTTCAAATGAAACGACTTCCGGCAACTGGTCAAAACCTATCAAAACCGTTTTGACAATCAAAGCATTCTGATTAATTAGAACCTCCATGGAAGTCAGCCTCGTTGTCCTTGTTTATGAAACAAGATCCAAGTTGAAACGCAACGTAGTACAGTAGCTGGTACAGTAGTTTGTGGCTTACTATTAGTTTGTGAACCTTTGTTAATGGTCTGCGTTTGAGGAGTGTCGTAGTTCCAACCCAAGTCACCAATGACGTCCTCCAAGGTGGTTCTTGGGTTGCACCTGCCGATCATCGATCATCACAGTTCAAGGCAGCACAAAGATCTGCAGAGCCTTCGAAACCAGTGGAGTGAAGTGCAGATACTAGGATTCAACAATTGCATGTTGGGAGATGTTGGGGCTTTCCAATTCACAAACAGACACTGCACAGGGGCATTCCAGGGCGTTCATCAAGGGCGCCTGGACCTCAATGGCGATGAATCTGCAATTTTTTTCAGGATTCTGCCCCTTTGTCCAGGAGTTTCAAGCTGCCAGACATAATGAACACAATTCCGAATTAGAGTAGAGGATATTCAATGCAGGGAACCACTCAACCATGTTGACATCGTAGAAACAATAGCAACCATACCAAAAGAATGCAAAAGATGTGCATCCGACCGTACTTGCACAGCGTTGTGCCGAGGCAGACGATTTTGCCCAGCATAAGGCAAGATGCTGCAAGGGGATTGACCTGCCAGCTCTTTTAAGTGGGCACTACTGCAAGTTCTCTTATACAGCCCCAAAGATGCACAACGAGAAGCAACAAGGAAGCGGTTTCATCCGGTTCCAAGATTTTTGGTGTTTTGTTCAGGTTCTATTCGTATTGTTTGTTGGATTGTGTAGTTTTCTTTCAAGATGTGTCCTTTTGACTATTTGCATCTTTGTCATCTATTGTTCCACATTTCAAAGATTTGTTTTTGGAAACAAAATGCATGGTGGATGCAACGAGCTGGTTTGTGGTTTGTGTTCCACCGCGATCGAAGGTAAAAGCAACAAACAGACAGCTTCATCATGAGTACGAGCAAAGCCTTTGTGAAAAGGGATTGAGTGCAAAGTGCAACAGCACGGATCAAAACTTTCCCTCGTGTGTGTGTCTTCGTGTGTTGTTAGTCTGAGAGTAGACAAACTCTTGGCGCTCTCGGATGTGCTCCGTCAGCGGGTTGGGTCTTTCCCTGTACCCTTCTGTTCCCTTCCACCTAGTGCCACCTTGGCACATCCCTTGGCACATCCCTTGGCAAATCCCTTAGCACTTAGCACATGCCTTGGCACATCCTTATGCAGTGTCTTACAGTGTCTGAGTGTGTGCCAGGTGGCAGATGCCATGATGGATCACGCAGCATCTGAACTTAGCATTGCCATTGCTCATGTCGGTGGTGGGGTGAATGCACAGCGCTCATCAGCAATTTTGCAAAGTGTCATTTTGTAGATCTTGCATGCTGCAGGCGTTTGCCAGCCAAGTTGGGAATAGTTAACAGCCACAGAGTGTGATTGAACTAGACCAATCAGAGTATGGCTTCCCTTCGATTCTTTGCTTGCGAAACTGTGCCACAACGGTTCGTGACAAGAATGGAATATCCTGAAAAGCCATGCAGACAGAAGCTGGAACCGATTTGTCAGTGGTGTTGTGTCTATGCATCGGTGTTTAGCGGGGGATACAATTTGCAGGAGTGCAAATGTGATCTTCAGTCTGCCTTAAAGCTGTTTAACAAGCAATGGCAGCAAGAACACTTTTCGGCGCAGAAATTGCAAGCACAACTGGAAAGGCTCCTGCTGTGTTGTTTCGACATTTAAGTGGTTGCCTCTTCACAAGCTAGTGCCATATGAATTGCAAACAGGAGCACAACATGTTGCCCAGTTGTTAGTCGGAAACATGAACGCTCCCAGTGCGTCCAGGCAAAGGAAACTCAGTGTCACAAATGTGGCTGCTTGGCAGAAGAAAGACTCCTGCCCGTTGTATTCAGTATTCCCACTATTTCCCACTTACACTCATAAGTTACGCCTTCTTGTGTGGGTAACCGCGCATGTATGGACGCAAACACTATGAAGGTTCAAGCAGACAAAGGCTCACACCGTACACACGATGCACACTTGACAGGGAAAGAGCCCATCAAGACCAATGTGGCAACTGCTTCTCACTAAGGCAATGTGTTTATGGCCGACTCGCTTTTCTGCAGACACTGTGGCTCCAAGCGTGAGGAGAAACAAAACATCACCTGTGACGGGACACTGCACACTGGGGCGTTGTCAAGTGATACAAAGGGCTAATTATATGGTAATATAAAGCAATATAGAGTAGTGTAGTATATACTGTATATATATAGTAGATTATAGTAGTATAAAGCCAATGTGCTTCAGCTTTCTTCGGCCCGTGGCTTTCACGATCCTAGAACATGTGTTTGTGTTGACCAGGAGGTGCCAGTGCAGCAAAGTGCCCCGCAGTGCCTTGGTGCAAATGCATCAACAGCAAGTCATGAAATTCGACTGTTGCAAGGATCAGCTCTCCAATCCACATGCTCACCGAAGAGGAACAGGGGCAAATCCTTGTCGAGCGCAAGATTGAGGACCGGAAGTGGACTGGTTGGTGGCTTGATATTCTACCTGGTAGTCCATGCCAGTCGCAGTTTCCTGCTTGAGGGACTAAGCATCACCGGACGGATTTCCATCAAATGGTAGTTGTTCTGTTGGGCAATGTCTACAACGTCCGACATGCTCTAAGCATCTCTAGATCAGTTGTGCCAATTTTGCCATGCTTTTGGGCTACAAATGCTTCTGCCTTGAGGTTCATGCAATGGTAGTATGTATCCCTGGTCTATCTACAAAATAAGGGTTCACCAATCGACAGGCATTTCGACAGCTGGCAGCCAATTTAGACGCTCAGGTGGGGATGTCATTCTGCCAGCATCATATGGTTCCTTTGATGGTCAGCAGTTCCCATGGCATGCAGTTGCAGGTCATTGACCAGATCGTTGACGAGCACAATCGAAGGCAGAGCTACCTTGTCGGGCCAAGTCCGGTAAAGTATGATCTACTTCACACTGCTCCATAAAAGGTTGTGCCATGTTGTGCCCATTTCCCTTTCAAACTGGATGTATTGTATACGTGCCATCAGACACACCGGCACATGGATATGAATCAGTTCATCGCGGTGGATAGTCAACAATCTTTGGTATTGCGACCAACATCTTCCAGCAAGTTCTCTGTTGTTCAAAAGTGGAAGCATCCGCTCGGGCCCTGAGTTTCTACACGTTTCGGCTGATTGCACAACATCGGATCATCTCTTGACTCTTGAGCATGTTCCTGAAAGGCTTGTTGGCTCCTCAGGTGTCGGAAACGGCAGGGGCCCTAGCAAATGAAACCTTGAACGAGCAAACAAGCTGGAAACAGCTCGTTTCCCTTCATGGATAAGACCGCGAAAATTATGTTTGTTTTCATGTTGTTTATATCATTGAGAAGTCGAATGTACAGTACGCATCTGCAGCATGCTAATGCGGATTGCTTTTGCATTCTGTTGTTTTCCACAAGGGTTCGGGAGTGTTTGGAGCAATCTGTGCTTGCTGACTTACTGGGAGTAGTTTTGCAGACAATCTCCAGCATTTGGATTGAATATGATTGAATGGACTATCATCAAACCATCGGCGCTCAGAACAGATTGGTACATAGATCGACCAAGCTCGGCAGTTGTGCAGATTCAGGCGCAGCCTTAGAAGCCTGTCAACAGGAGCTTGCTCAATGCAAGGAGGGGATAGTGAAAGGGCTGTATGGCATCTACGGTTTGCATTTTTTGTAAACACTACAGGAGGGTGTTTTAAGTCCATACAACAGCTGCCCTGCTGATCCCTGCTGGACCTTGATCTCAAGTGTGACAGATTTTGGCCGTCTCCCGATAGATCGGAGGTTGTGAGTCTAGCCCTCACAGTTCATGGCAGGAGCTGCTTGCCTTGAAAGAGTGCCATGGCTGAAGATTGCTTTGGATCATGGAACCCAACTTTCCATGATTGGTTCATGTCCATTCATTGCGATTCATTTTGAGTCATGACTCATTAAAAAGAGGAAAACCATGGAAAACCAAGCTGAGGTGCTCGGATCAAAACCAGTTTGAAAGTGGAATGAAAAGGCCCAAGAGATAACCAGGTACCCACGACGTCGCTCCTAGGCAAGAACTCGCAGATTGCCGGGAGGAGCTGCAGAGGCCGGACCAGCTCGCTGCCAGATGATATTTTTTCTTATAGGGACCAGCTCGCTGCCAGATGATATTTTTTCTTATAGGATGTTTTAACATTCCCAACTGGATCAGACTTTGTAACATTTTGGAACCAGTTCTATATGTTCTACATGGCTCTACAGTTCAATCCTTATACTTAATGAACTCGAGTGACCCCTGAATTGCATTGAATTGCTGTCTGGGCCCCTAAGCAATGTGGCTTTGTGTTTTCCTAGGTTTAAAAGTTGATACTACGTTTAGAATCTGGCAGGCTTCGAGAATATTCGACTGCCTTGGAAGAGAGGGATCAAAAGCTATCCGTCGGTGACCTCAGAGGTTGTTTCATTGGGATTTGATATTTATACAGGCTGGTGAATGTCAGTGATGTAGAAGGGATGCTTTATTTTGAAAAATGTTTGTCAGCGGGCCTTCCTTGTGCAGTTTTTACATCTTACTGTAGACTAAGCAGAAGATCCAATCTCACAACGATAGGGGGGAAGAACTGTTTAAACAATCAACTTGTGAAGCGCCCCATTTTTCAAGCAACTCCATGTCATGATGGTTGGTTTGGTCATTTTCTCCCAAGCTTCTCTAATTTTGATGATCTGGCGCCATCATCAAGCCATAACCTGAAGGTGACATCACAAAAGAGAAAGGAAAGTAACAGGATCTGTGGCCCTATGGGTGTAGCGCTGCTTTCTTTAGCCATTGCGGCTGAGATGCATGAACTTGGAGGCTTGAATCCTAACAGGTCCGCTTGTTTCTTCCTTGTTGCTGGCTGAGGCAGCAGTGCACTCATCTGCGCCAATGCTAGATCAGGCACAGCGGGAGAAGGTTTTCAATCGCCGTCGATACATCCTAGCCGTGCACAGCATGGCAAACAACCGCTCCAAGTGCGTAACACATTTTGCTTGCACCAAAACAGACAGGATTTGTCAAAGATTTATTTGTCTTATTTTGTCTTCAAGTCCAAGTCTCTCAACAAACCGACACCAGACAAAGCGTGTCCCATTTGCTTCACAACCACATAAGATAGCAATCGCATTTGTGTTGGTGAGAACTACTGAACTCCTTTCAAAAGCAAACGTGTCATTGTGTGAAAACCAAAGGCTGCTTGGCAAAGCATTTCCAAGGGCCAAGCGTTTCGTAAGGTCCACAGAAAAGTCTCCTTTACCCCGTCGGCTGTGCAGCCAACGCTTCTTGGCAAAGCAAATTACTGTAGAGCTGCAGCACACTCCAAACGTTTCCTGCAGAAGTGACTTAGTAGATCGGTGAAGATTTGTGAACTGTTGATTTGTTTCACAGATTTCTCCACCGAGTGGAGGAGTTTCGGGATGACCAAGGATAGCTGCTATAAACCCAGCGGCATCTCGTTTCGCCCAGATGGACTGGGTGGGGTTGAAGACATGACAGGTAGCACAGCCAAGAGTCATCAGTGGTGAGTGGAAAACAACATCGAAGAAATTTGACGAATTTTGGCGGTTTCATGATTCTCTCGCTTCCTTGATACTTTGGGGACTGTTAGAATTAGAACGTATTGAAAGGAACCTTTGGAGGTGCATTTTGAGACAGCGAGCTTGCTTTAAGCTCTGGAAGTTCATTGTTCTTACCGTCCTTTCAGGATACAAATCACGATGGTCTTATTTCACAGGATGAATTTGTAACTTGGCGGAGCAGCCAGAGAGCTTCGAATTGTTTATGGTGCCATCAGTAACCTGCAAACTGTAGTATAGTCAGTAGATGTCAGTAGTATGGTTTATTCACTGTGACCATCTTGTCGTATGAGCCATTCAAGCCTTCATTTGATGGATTTTGCATGGAAAAAGACAATGCACGCGCTTGCAATATCTCAACGTTGTTTCCTCAGCATTTCCATGTGTTTTTCTTGCGTTTATCCGTGACAGAGTCCGCGTTTGTGCTCAGGAAAGTCATCGTGCGGCACGCAGCAACGTCTACATGGCAGATACGACGCTCCATTGCAAGTGGATCTGCCAGGTGGATTGAAATTGTTGCCATGTCTATCAGGTTGGGCAGAACATTGGCAAATAAAATGTGCAGTACATGCGGGCTTGCCCTACTGACCCCGGGCCCTGCGTTGATATGGCAGTGATGTTCCAGGAACAGAGGGCACTCTACGGCAGCTTCAGTAGGCAGCAAGGGTGAGTCTTCGGCGTGGAAAATATATTCTGCATAGATGTACCCTCTGGTTATTTAACATAGCCATGGAAAATGACCCATTTATAGATGGTTTACCTATTGAAAATGGTGATTTTCCATGGCTATGTTAAATAACCAGATGGTAATATGATTTAATATGAAATGTTTGTTTTTTTGTTTTTAGGAGGAATAAGAGTAAGAATGAGGTGTTTGAAATTATTTGAATCTACGATAGGACCATTTTTGAGTCTTCATGGCCTTGGAAACTTCAGGATTCCAGATTCCTTTGCTGCTTTCCCTGAACTTGTCTCTGTGTGATGAAGGGTGTTTGCGCGGCACCGGGCGAACCATTGGCCTAGATCTAGATCCAAGAGGGCATTTGTGTATTTCCTACTGGTTTGAAGCCACGCTTTGAAGAAATATTGAACACATTTCCAGCAGTTGCTGTGCTGTTTAGCTTAATGAATTTGAGAAGCGGTTGCTTTGGGAAGCCGTTCTATTGAGATTATCTTAAGAATTAATGGAGGTTTCAAAAACTATGCACAGCGTCCCAAGAGCTCTATCAAGAGCATCCAAAAGCAGGATAAGATTCTTGTCATGGTTGTCATGGTTGTTAAAATCGTCATTCCATCAGTGATTCCATCAGCATACTGTTTGAGCCTTCCTTAGATTTCCTTAGTGGCAGTTTGTGCGCGCCGACAACAGAGTATAAGAGAATCATCACGGTGCCCATGCCGTGGTACAGGCAGCTCAAGCCCTGGTGGAAGGTGTATGGTGCAGCTGCCCAGTCAGGTTGGGCAGTTGCCCAAGCAGTCGCAAGTGGCACACAAGTGGCCATGATCGGCATGGAATGATCGATGAGATACTAGATGAGACGAGATAGATATAGACTATAGACATCTATAGACGATGTAGACAGATGGTTTATTTGAGATGATGTGACTCGGCAAGTTTCAAGATCATCCTGCTGTCCCAGCTACGCTGTAGACTTTGACAGGCGACCTACAAGGCTGCCTACCTACCATCTCACCAGGCACCAGTGATGCCGATGCCTGTCCAGGTGCAGTGGGATGGCCCTGCTAAGCTGGCAGATGCTGGCAGTGCAGTAGTACCGTTCGGTTTGTTGCGGGGTTCGCCCAAATTTCCACCAAGATGGCTTGAATATGCTTGAATATGCTGAATCATCTGGCAGGATTCACTCTTTCAGCGCATTGATTCCAATCATGATGGAGTGATCTCAGCGGAAGAAGCAGTAGCCCAGCTGCATTGGCACAGACTGAAAAGAGGTGGACACTCAGCGAGTTTGTCAGCCCCGTATTCCTCAAAAAAAGGGGTTGGCTTGAAATTTTATCTATACTACAAATCTAATGTAATTATACCAATATATGATATATGTATACATATATATATATATACATGTATTACATTAGATGTATATGTATATTCACGAAAAGCTAACTTGTGCTAGCTGAAGGTACCCTTGCTTTAGCAGGCAATAGTCAGGCAGCAGGACCATTAAATTCTTTGGAACTCATTTTCACAATTTTCATCATTTTCATCATTTTCATCATGTTCATCATCATGTTCATCATCATGTTCATCATCATCATCATCATCATCATCATCATCGTCACCGTCATCGTCATCGTCATCGTCATCATCATCATCATCATCGTCATCATCGTCGTCGTCATCGTCATCGTCGTCGCCATCATCATCACCACCATCATCATGATGATCAGCCCCTTTCTTTGTTTGGATCTCAATCCGGTTCTTCCCTCCTTTTCCTTCAGTTGACTAGTACCATCTTGCTACCTTGGCCTCAAGGATATTTTGATATTATATGTATTTATAGATTGTGCACATGTCTTTATATACATATGCATAAATACATATACATATACATATATACATATACATATATATATACACACATACATATATATATATACATTCGCAAATACATATATATATATACATTTACATATACATATATATATATAGATATGAATGTGTGTAAAGTATATATATACACTATATACATCTACTATGTATATGTATATATATATATATACGTACTATTGATATGTATATATATATATACACTATATATATATATGCTATATATATATACTACATATATACTATATATATACTATATATATACTATATATACACTGTATATATACTATATTTACTATATATATACACACTACATATATATATATACTACATATACACTATATATATACTAGATATATACTATATATATTTACTATATATATAGTATATATATACTATATATATACTAGATATAGATATATATACTATATATATATATACTAGATATATACTTTACATATATACTATTTATATACTATATATATATATGTACTATACATATATATATATACTATACATATATACTATATATATATATATATATGTACTATATACATATACTATATATATGGTCCCGGTCCGCGGCCCGGTACCCCGTCCCCCGGATGGTATGGTCCCCCAGGCCGGCTACCCCCCGGCTACCCCCTACCCCCTGTGATTTATTCATCCCGCTTCGCGTGGGGTGGCCGCCCACACCGCAGGTTTATTTCGGTCCGTGAGAGGGGCTAAGGGTGGTTTTCCCCCGTGGGAGCTCTTCAAGCTAAGAAATTTCAATAAGAAATCCTTCCAAAACATTGTTTTTGACAGTGTTTTTCCAATGTTTCCAGTCAAACAGACGGTAATTTACACGTTTTTTGCCATAAAGGCAGTAAATCCTTCCAAAACATTGCTTTTGACAGTGTTTTTGTAATGTTTCCAGTCAAACATACGGTAATTTACACGTTTTTTGCTATAACGTCAGTCCAAAACACTTGTTTTTGCAGTGTTTTCAATGCTCTGGCATCCAAAAACCCTGCAAAATCTTGCTATGTACAATGTTTTTTTCATTTTTGGCCGTTTTTCCATTGCCGGAAAGCTACCAAAATGACCCAAAATTCCATTTCAATACCCTCTTGCGCTCAGACACCCAAAAATCCTCGAAAAATGTCGAAAACACCACCGTATTCTGGTCTCGGTGCGAAACCGTTTTTGGGGTCTGGTCTCGGTGCGAAACCGTTTTTGGGCCCCCCCCCCCCAGCTAAAGCTGATATAGCGACTGCTATATTAACAAATGTCATTGAGCATTTAGTGTTGCTGTTGCCCCCCAATAAGCACGCCTTCACCGCCAAAGCGGTGTGGGCGGATTTTGTTTTACGTGTCTACACAATGCTTTCATGCATGTTGACATGTACACCTAATTCATACCTTTCATGCGCACTCCGCATGGCTCAAGACTAGCAGCAATTCCGCCGCATAGAAAAGTGTCCGCCGCTCACTGCTTGACACAGGTGTTGTAAATAGTAATCCAGGGCTCCCCTAATAGAGGGATAGCTACCTCAAAGTGGTAGCGGAGCCTGTGCCTTCGCCAAGTCTAGATCTGTGTGCCGAACTGCCGTTCTCTGCATACATTCCGTATATCGGACTTGCGGAGGCAACCTGTAGGTCAAGTTAGAGTAGCTGCCATGGTCTTAATCCACAACATGGATTCAGATGAAGAACAACTCCAGATTGTCTCTTATGAAGAGCCTGAAGCATATGCCGCCACCAGTCATTCCGAAAACCGGATGGGCATCAAAATGACACCGAAAGTTCCACCCCAATTTGATGGCCAATCAAGCTGGTTTGAATATGAAGATTTAATTGATGACTGGTTAGGGATCACAACATTGGATGCAGATAAACACGGACCATCATTAAAGAATGCCCTCATTGGTTCCGCTTCTTTTTATAAGTCGATGCTCGATAATGCCCTACTCCGAGATCCGGATCGTGGCCTCGCTCATTTCAAGGACACATTGAGACCATACTTCGTGAAGGGAGTAAATCATGTGTTCCTTTGGCGATTCCTCCAGATTTTTTACTCCTGCCTTGCGCGTAAATGACCAAAAGCAACAGGAAAATTAGAAGCGCGCGTTGGCGCCATCACCAGGAAGCCTTTGAAATTTGGTGTGTTTTGAAGCAACTGTTTGAGTCTCATAGGGTTTTGAATGGAAGGGTGATGAGAAAAGTAGAGGTTGGTGGGCTCTTGAAGAAAACTAAGCATGTTGTGTAGCCAATGTTGCGAAGGGCGGCCTCTTGTTGTCTTTTGTGTTGCAGCAATACGATCCCTGTAGGCTGAGCTAAAAATGACGTGATGATATGGATCGTCCGGCGGAGTGGCCAACACTTCAAGTAAAATTTCCGTTTGTTGTTTAAGGACTATTTGAGACGCTGTGGTTGGTTTACCTGCCCTCTGCCAAACCGTAAAGTTAGAAACTCTTGAAATATAGGAAGCTGGTATTCCTAAAACCCTACGAAGGAGTCGAAAGTAATAGCCATCGATTAATTTAAAATGTTTGTGCGCAAGCGTCAGACAGTTCAACCCATAGGTCAAAGAAGACACAACTACTGAGTGGAAAATATAAAGCTTCGTTGTTTGTGGGAGCCGGCTGTTCCAAACTAGTCTAATGGATTGGAGCGCTGTCCGAGCTATTGAAAAACGTGCGGCTATAGCTGTTTCGGTAGGGTGATCCCATGTAACGACCGAGCCTAAATATTTCACACTGGTTGTGATTGGGACAGGTTGACCGTTGGCGAAGTTCATGGCTGCATCAGATTGGGGGTCGCTTACAAGAAGTTCGCTCTTAGCAAAATTAAGGGACATGCCATACTTACTAGCTTCTTGTTCTAAGGCTTGTAGCATACTTTCAAGTTGTGGGGTGGAAATACCGAAGATAAGCGTATCATCTGCGTATTCAACATCGAAGACTGGTTTACCGATGGACCAGGTGTTGGTTGGGGTACCCTGCTGAATGAGTCTTAACTCAGTGTCTTCCAAAATAAGAGAAAGAATCAAAATAAACAGATATGGACTAAGAGGGCAACCTTGGCGTATGCCTGACGAGACCGCGCCAGTAGCTACTTGGCCGTTCATACCCAGGATGGAGAATTCGGGGGACGTGTAAAAATCCTGGATGATTTCTATACAACCCGGGTGAGTGTTCCATCTCTGAAGACCTTTAATAAGGGCGGAGTGGTCAAGTGTGTCAAAGGCTTGTTTCCAATCTAAGAATAGCATGTGCATGGGTTTACTCAGTGCCCTCGACCAGTCTTGAATCCGTCTGACCAGGAATAGTGCGTGACGTGTACCGCGTGCAGAACGGAATCCATATTGGGTAGGACGAATATATGAGTCTAGTTCGCTTGCTAATCTATGTTGGAGAATGGTAGCGTATAGTTTGTACAAGACGGGTAGCAGGGAAATGGGGCGGTAGGAGGCAGGATCTTGATCATTACCTTTACCCTTATAGAAAGAAACGACAACAGCCATCTTCCATTCTTTTGGAATCCGTCGCTTACTCAGACATAAGATTCCTCCAGATGTTTCGCACATATCGAGGCCAGAGCGAATTCGTGCACTGGATAGGGCGATTTGAGATCGCGCAGAAGCGTTTGTTGGCTTCTTGGTCCGATCTGCTGGACATATCCGATCTTCCCGAGGCAGGCACTCAGGCATTTACAGCAGCACTCACAGATGAGCAAAGACTGCAATACAATGCAATAGTAACAGATGAAGATAAGCTAGCTTTTCAGCAAGAATTGAGAGAACAGACCATAACCAACAGAAGGACCAGACATGCACAGCAGTTTCCATTGTCAGACAATTTGATGTCACTGATTTTTCTAGTGCAAGCAGACCTCAACGAGCAACAACGCGAGCGTTTTGTCTCGTCCATGAACATCCGTCAGATTGCAATGCCTCAATACACCTATCTCCAAGTGAAACAGCTGTTCTTAGAACTTTTTGCCGTTTCCCGCACAGGTGTTGCAGACCCAAATATCACGCACCGCAAGCGGTCCAACTTCTACGTCATCGACGAGGGCGAGACCGAAGAAGGTGAGTACGGATTTTGGGTTTTCGATGAAGAGACGGGTGAAGAAGGTTTCACAGGCCTGTACACCGAGAACGAGTTCTGGGTTCTCAGCGCCAAGGGTTCATACTCTAAGCGCCGCATCTACGGCAGGTCCTTCAAGAAAGGTAGACCAAAAGGTTATGGCAAGAAAGGAGGAAAGAAATCAAGACCCGGTTTCCGCTCGAGGTCAAAAGGCAAAGGTTTTGGAGCATGGGAAGATGACCAGCAAGACACAGCTTTCTGGGGAAAAGGCAAGGGCAAAGGAAAAGGTAAAAAGGGCAAGAAAGGAATGATGAAAGGAAAGGATTCTTTCAAAGGAATGCCTTCATGGAAAGGAAAAGGAAAAGGTGATGCGAAGAACAAAGGAGGAAACAATCCATTTTTGTCACAACCTCCACAAGCTAATGTAGCACAGGCTGCATCATCCAGTGCATCACAAGCCCCTGAAAAACAAGAAACAGCCCATGCCGAAGAAAGCTGGAGTTATGACTATGACACATACTGGACAGACGACTGGTCAGGTTATGAATCCTACTATGGATATGACGGAGATTACTCCCAAGGTGATTGGTACAATTGGTCGTATTTTGCTTCCGCTGAGGAACTGACCGAATCCGAGGACAAGCATTCAGACATCAATTTCGAGGACGGACAGACCGACAAGATCAACCGGTTCTGTTTTTCAGGCATCCGCTTGTTCCGATTGTTCGGACACGAACTTGTAGAGGCCCTCACATTCGTGCTTCTGTTCGTGTCTGTGATGTACCAGTGCTTTTCTGATTTGAACAGGTCCCTATTGAAGAGCATCCGCCAAGTTGAGAAGAGTGTTTCTACCGGAAACGGTGATCTGCATTCGTTTCAGCCGCGCACAAGCCCGCTCGATTCCGTCTCTACGGAAGAGTGTGTATTCCTAAATTATGATCATGGTGCCCAACAAGCATTGCTTTGTGAATATGTAGATTTAGGTTCTCATCCGACTTATGTCATCCTTGACTCAGGTTGCACTCGAGCCATGGGATCCCGCTTTGCCATAGATCGCCTTGTACAGGCTTGCCAACAACATCCCAAGCGTGATCACATTTGGTTTTCTAAGCAACCATGTTCAAGTAAGTTTTCATTTGCCAATGGAGAACAATCTACAGTCAAGGAAAGGTTAGTGATTCATTTTCGCAATGATCGTGCACAAACTGGTTGGATCACAACATGCGTTGACATCCTGGACAAAGGTAAGGTTCCTATCCTCTTTTCAGTTGAACAAATGAGGAATCTTCGCATGAACATCGAACACACTCCTGTAGGTGAGTTCATGACTTGTCCACTGTTTGGAATGCAGCGCACCGCATTAGCGGTCAGTACATCCAACCATCCAGTCCTTGACATTATGGCTCTTGCTACTTCCAGTTGGAAACCGATGTACAGCTTCCAGTCCGAAGACATCACATGCCCAGCATGCAATGGTAAACATCGTCCACACACCAACAAAGAAGGTTGCAAGAGATTCAAAGGATCAGAGCCTAAGCCTGCAGAGGTGCCGAAATCGGCCAAGCCTGATTCCAAGAAGATTGTCAAGAAAACAATTCAGCCTGATAGTAAGTTAGAAGTACCAGCTCAACCTTTTGATCCCGATGAAGAGCCAATGGTGGCCTCTGGGCCAAGTTCCGGTTCGAAGGACGGTATCCCAAGACGCCGGGAACCTCAGATTGAAGAAGAAACTGAAGCCAAACCGGAATCCAAGGTTGAAGTAAAACTTGAAGAGAAAAAGGAACCGTCACCTAAGGGAACTTTGTCACTAGCACTTCAGAGAATTCATGATAAGCTTCAATCACCCACTGAACTTCTCAAGTTGCATTTGAAGCATTATCACATGACCACTGAACAATTCAAGAGAAGAACATCGGCTCTGAAGTTACCAAAAGAAATCTATGACAAATTTGATCAGATTACAAAATCATGTGACACATGTTCCACTGCCAGGATTGCACCATCGAGAGCTAAGGTTTCAGGAATCCGAAGTGAAGTCTTTGGTGAACTTACCTTCATTGATCATGGAGAAGTTCCGATCAATCAACAATCAAAACTTCAATTCCTACTTATGTATGACGGTGCAACCTCTTTGACTACTGCTTTTGTAGTTCAAAACAGATCTGATCCGGTGACGATTTCTCATCTTCAAGAATACTTTGAAACTTATCAGCTGAATCCAAAATACATTGTTGCCGATCAAGCTTTTATGGGCACTGAGATGGAGAGTTATTACAACCGGCACAGCATCAGGCCAATCTCTCTAGGACCAGGAACACCATGGCCAAATCGAGCTGAAGCAGCCATTCGCATGTTTAAGAAACAGGTCTCATTAATGCTAATTTCCTTGAAAGATGATCCATTGCTTGCCAACATTACTTATAAACAGTTGTTGAGACAAGCCTGCATTTCAAGGAACACCATGGTAACACTCGGTGGTGTCACTCCTATTGAATTAGCATTTGGCAGAAGACCTGCCGATCTTACGGCGATTGAGCTCATGAATCCAGCACAGCTCACGGCTGAGGCCCTGCTCCTGAGAGACAGATTGAAGCACTAAGGTCACTGGCGATGCGAAAGTTTCTAGAGGCAAAACAATCTGATGACCTTCGAAGAGATATTGCAAGTAAACTTCAACTTAGTGATGGACCATTCTTTCCTGGAGATAAAGTTTACTATTGGACCGAAGACAAATCAAAAATCAAATCAGACGGTTCACATGGAGGAAAATGGATAAAAGGAAAGTTGGTTTCCGTAGATGGCAGTATGGTTGGAGTTGATTTAGGAACCAGAATCGTGAAGGTCAACATCAGTAAAATAAGAAAAGACCATAATCCTATTGAGGATATTGACATTCCTTTAGAACCAATTGCACTTGCCAGTGCCGACTTTTCGGCCAAAGCTGCCGCCGGTGCCGAATCTTCGGCCAAGGGCGCCTGTACAGCAGTGAAGTCCACTTGCCGCTCAGATGACCATGCAAATAACATCATAGAACACGATGCCATTCAGTCAGGTCCTGAAGGTATTACATATGGTTGTTATACATGGGAGCCAGCTATGACCGGAAAATTAGATTTCCTTGAGCTGTTTAGCGGCTCTGCCAAGCTTAGTCAAGCGGCAGCAATGCAAGGGCTTCGAGTCGGCGCTCCAATTGACCTCCGCACAGGTTACGACTTGCTCACTGCCGAAGGCCGGCGAAAGGCAATGGAAGTCATTGAGCGACAACAGCCAAAAATCATCCACATGGCACCTGTTTGTGGACCATGGAGTCAAATGCAGAATATTAATGATCCTGCCGATACTTATCAAAAAAGGAAAAAGTATCTCCCCATGGTAGAATTTTGTGCAAGAGTCGCTCTTTATCAGATTGAACATGGCAGATTTTTCATCATTGAAAATCCTGCGACTTCCAAGATTTGGTTTACCAAACACTTTCAACGCCTTCTCATGAAGCATACCGTAACCTATGGAACATTAGATATGTGCGCCTTTGGTATGAGAGACCCAAATGGATACTATTACTACAAACCAACATCCTTACTTCACAATTTTCCTGAGGGAGTCTTGAATCCAGTTTTCAAGAGATGTAATAGTAAATCCAAAAATGATCCAAAACATTATCATCAACCATTGGAAGGTAGTGCTCCAGGATATGGATCAAGAACGAAGTTGGCACAAGTTTATCCATACCGATTTTGCAGCACTTTGATCAGATGCATCCTTCCATTAGGAAATTCACGGGCTCTCTATCCATCGCAGCTGTCACTTGCAGTCGACCTGCTGGAAGACTTGAATCTCGATGAACTGCGAGGAGTGCAAAATCAGCTTGCCGCTCTTACGGCATCTGAGCATCCGGTGTTGGCAACTGACTTGTACGAACAGGGTCTTCCAGTACGTGACTATTACACGAAACGCCTGCTCAACCGCATTGATGCTCTACCCGCTGGTAATGTTTATCATCCTGTTCAGATCGAAGCACAACAAGATGTCTCACATGTCAGACAGATGTATCTAAGTACGTCCATGTTTGACAATGCAATCATTTTTCGTGGTAGTTTTCAATCATTGCGAGTTGAATACCGCCACACACATGGCGTGCTCTTACTTTGGAAGAAGAAAGACACGTCACACGTTTTTCTGCGCGTACATCCTAGAGATATGTCGCAGCTGATTGCTAGCCATTGGTCAGCAATATTGTTTTGGAACAACGATGGAAGTATTCCTACAGATAATACAGATGACATTCCTGAACAAAACACCAACATCGACCCTCCACCGGGTCTTCCACCTCAGCAGAACAACGACCAAGATGATGAACATCCGCCTGAACATCCTAACACACCACCTTCATCACCTCACCTTCCAGATGTTCCTATGCCTGACGAACCGCACACGCCGAATCCCGGCTTTCCTCCTGATGATGATCAGTTTCACACACCATTTCACTCACCACCAAGACCAAGTGATGATGTGCCTGACGATGAGATGCATTCACCACAAGATGATCCGCCAGATCTACCTCCTCATCCATCATCACCACCTGATCATCCTCAACCACCATTTCCTGGAGCCACTGGCATTCCTGTTGCTCCAGATACAGTTATTGTGCCCAATACGATTATACCACCAAACATTGACGACACACCAATGACACAGAGCACAAAGCGTCCACCAGGTGATCCGCCGATACCACCTGCAACTAAGGCTCGACCATCTAGACAAATGCCTCCTACGGCTTCAACCCAATTTCAGCCTAGTAACCATTTGGGGGGTGATACACAGCCATCAGTCACACCAAACGCGACCACACAACCCGCTGTAGTCGCTCCAAACGTTTCGAAGCCGAAGAAACCCAAGCATGATCCTGTGCCTGATGACTTTGATGATGACGAGCCTGATCCAGATGCCGCACCATCCGGACACACTGGACCGCCGATACTTCCGCTAGACGGAGATGAACCTTTTAATCCATCGCCAATGCCAGAGAATGATCCGCAACCAGACACTCAAGATCAGCAAGAGCCACAAGAAGAAGAAGAAGAAGAAGAACCTGAAGAGGACACAGATGAAACAATTCCTTATGGTTCAACAGATACCGATGAGACTCTTGACTATAATGATCTTGTTATTGATGATTCAAAATGGTGTTTCCTGTCACAGGAACAAAAATTGTGCAGTAATACTGCTTCATTCTCTGTGCCTAGATTGATTGATGGTTCACCAGTAGCTCTGAGCAGTGTCGAATCTTCTAATTCCATTGGTATGTCTTATTCCGTTGTCTCGGAGAGACAACGCACCAGATGCCGTAAGACTAGATCTGATATCATTGAAGAATATCACGGCATTAATGAAGAAGACAAGGCCTTTATGACATTGTATTCCATGACAGACAAATTTTCTTATCTTGTTGGCAAGAAGAGAAAGGAAGCCACTCAGCAAGAGAAGAGACAACTTGCCAAACAGTTTTTAGATGCAAAGAAGGCTGAATGCCAATCATGGATTGATAATGAGGTTTTTGATCTTGTTGATATGAGAAAAACCAGAGTTCGGAATTTCGTTGCCGGAAGATGGGTTCTTACCGTAAAGAAAGACAAAGACGGTAACTTCCAGAAATGTAAGGCAAGATGGGTCCTCAAGGGTTTTCAAGACAAACAGAAGAACACCCAGCAAACTGATAGTCCAGCAGCTTCACGAGCAGGTTTCCGATGTGCAACACAGCTGGCTGCGAACTATCACTGGGACTTGTACCATATGGACCTAAAGACCGCCTTCCTCCAAGGCGAAGCCTATGATGAAACTAGAGACATCATTTGTCAGATTCCACCTGAGTATGGTTATCCACCATACATTGGTGCTAGGCTTAAGAAACCTGGTTACGGTCTTAATGATGCGCCACGCCGTTGGTGGCAGATCATTGATAAAGCCTTACTTGACTGCGGACTTGTTCCCACACGCGCAGACAGATGTACCTATGTTCTGTATGACAGTACTTCTAAGACAAGGACCTACCAACCACCTCGTAGTGTAAACACTGAACAGGTAACCATCTCGGAAGCAATTGACCATCTTATGGATCCGGTAGCCCGAAACAATGCTCAGGGACGCCGACCGCATGGTTTTATTTGTCTTCATGTCGACGACCTGTTCATGGCAGGCGACAAGGGTGTCTTGTCCAGTCTGCAGGTTCAGAAGACAAAAATGACATTATGTTTGTAGGACAACGCATAAAATGGAAGACTCATGACAAGTATGGACCATACATTTCTGTTGACCAGAAACTTGCTGTCGATGCAGTTGAAGAAGTCAAGATTGATAAGTCCTTGAAGGATAACATCCAGTGCAATCCACAACTTCACACCGCTTATCGATCAGTTCTTGGACAGCTCAATTGGTTACAGAGTAGGACACAGGTCCACATCTGTTACAAGTTTTCGCGTTGTGCCTCAGCCGCTGCTAGTCCGACCATAGGTGATGTCAGGGAAATCAACAAGGTTGTTCGAACCCTCAAGAGTCAATATGTGGATGGTAGATTCTGGCCTCTGAAGGGTTCTCAGCGTATCCTTGGCATGCCTGATGCATCCTACCGTAACAACAGTGATAAGTCTAGTCAGCGTGCTCATGTCATTTTCCTAGCCGAAGATCGCAAATTGCCTTCCAAGGGAACATACCGCAATTCCGGTTACGACACGCAAACACACCGTATAGACGGTTCCAACTCAGCAACCCGTGGATCGATTATTGACTATGAGAGTCATAAGATAACCACTACAACACAATCCACAACTGTTGCCGAATTGAATGCCTTAATGAAATGTTTTGGAACCTGTTTGTTTTTGCGTGCACTTTGGGCCGACATCAGTGGTGAGATCGTCCCCATACACATCCGAACCGACGCAAACAACTTAGTCACCACCGCTCAGACAACACACCTACCTGAACAGAAGGAGACCCATCATCTAATACAAATGTTAAGACATGAGAGTAACACCGGACACTTGGATGACCTGAGTCACATTGCAAGTGAATATTGTCTGGCTGATCCACTTACTAAGTCAACAGCGAAGCCAGACCAGTTAGTGTCATCTATAACCACTGGCA
>CAMXCT020001788.1:71722-111120 GCA_947184155.2 Cladocopium goreaui
CCCGGCTTCCGCTCGAGGTCAAAAGGCAAAGGTTTTGCAGCATGGGAAGATGACCAGCAAGACACGGCTTTCTGGGGAAAAGGCAAGGGTAAAGGAAAAGGTAAAAAGGGCAAGAAAGGAATGATGAAAGGAAAGGATTCTTTCAAAGGAATGCCTTCATGGAAAGGAAAAGGAAAAGGTGATGCAAAGAACAAAGGAGGAAACAATCCATTTTTGTCACAACCTCCACAAGCTAATGTAGCACAGGCTGCATCATCCAGTGCATCACATGCCCCTGAAAAACAAGAAACAGCCCATGCCGAAGAAAGCTGGAGTTACGACTATGACACATATTGGACAGATGACTGGTCAGGTTATGAATCCTACTATGGATATGACGGAGATTACTCCCAAGGTGATTGGTACAATTGGTCGTATTTTGTTTCCGCTGAGGAACTGACCGACTCCGAGGACAAGCATTCAGACGTCAATTTCGAGGACGGACAGACCGACAAGATCAACCGGTACTGTTTTTCAGGCATCCGCTTGTTCCGATTGTTCGGACACGAACTTGTAGAGGCCCTCACATTCGTGCTTCTGTTCGTGTCTGTGATGTACCAGTGCTTTTCTGATTTGAACAGGTCCCTATTGAAGAGCATCCGCCAAATTGAGAAGAGTGTTTCTACCGGAAACGGTGATCTGCATTCGTTTCAGCCGCGCACAAGCCCGCTCGATTCCGTCTCAACGGAAGAGTGTGTATTCCTAAATTATGATCATGGTGCCCAACAAGCATTGCTTTGTGAATATGTAGATCTAGGTTCTCATCCGACTTATGTCATTCTTGACTCAGGTTGCACTCCAGCCATGGGATCCCGCTTTGCCATTGATCGCCTTGTACAGGCTTGCCAACAACATCCCAAGCGTGATCACATTTGGTTTTCTAAGCAACCGTGTTCAAGTAAGTTTTCATTTGCCAATGGAGAACAATCTACTGTCAAAGAAAGATTAGTGATTCATTTTCGCAATGATCGTGCACAAACTGGTTGGATCACAACATGCGTTGACATCCTGGACAAAGGTAAGGTTCCTATCCTCTTTTCAGTTGAACAAATAAGGAATCTTCGCATGAACATTGAGCACACTCCTGTAGGTGAGTTCATGACTTGTCCACTGTTTGGAATGCAACGCACCGCATTGGCGGTCAGTACATCCAACCATCCAGTCCTTGACATTATGGCTCTTGCTACTTCCAGTTGGAAACCGATGTACAGCTTCCAGTCCGAAGACATCACAGCATGCAATGGTAAACATCGACCACACACCAACAAAGAAGGTTGCAAGAGATTCAAGGGATCAGAGCCTAAGCCTGCAGAGGTGCCGAAATCGGCCAAGCCTGATTCTAAGAAGATTGTCAAGAAAACAATTCAGCCTGATAGTAAGTTAGAAGTACCAGCTCAACCTTTTGATCCCGATGAAGAGCCAATGGTGGCCTCTGGACCAAGTTCCGGTTCGAAGGACGGTATCCCAAGACGTCGGGAACCTCAGATTGTAGAAGAAACTGAAGTCAAACCGGAATCCAAGGTTGAAGTAAAACTTGAAGAGAAAAAGGAACCGTCACCTAAGGGAACTTTGTCACTAGCACTTCAGAGAATTCATGATAAGCTTCAATCACCCACTGAACTTCTCAAGTTGCACTTGAAGCATTATCACATGACCACTGAACAATTCAAGAGAAGAACATCGGCTCTGAAGTTACCAAAAGAAATCTATGACAAATTTGATCAGATTACAAAATCATGTGACACATGTTCCACTGCCAGGATTGCACCATCGAGAGCTAAGGTTTCAGGAATCCAAAGTGAAGTCTTTGGTGAACTTACCTTCATTGATCATGGAGAAGTTCCGATCAATCAACAGTCAAAACTTCAATTCCTACTTATGTATGACGGTGCAACCTCATTGACTACTGCCTTTGTAGTTCAAAACAGATCTGATCCAGTGACGATTTCTCATCTTCAAGAATACTTTGAAACTTATCAGCTGAATCCAAAATACATTGTTGCCGATCAAGCTTTTATGGGCACTGAGATGGAGAGTTATTACAACCGGCACAGCATCAGGCCAATCTCTCTAGGACCAGGAACACCATGGCCAAATCGAGCTGAGGCAGCCATTCGCATGTTTAAGAAACAGGTCTCATTAATGCTAATTTCCTTGAAGGACGATCCCTTGCTTGCCAACATTACTTACAAACAGTTGTTGAGACAAGCCTGCATTTCAAGGAACACCATGGTAACACTCGGTGGTGTCACTCCTATTGAATTAGCATTTGGCAGAAGGCCTGCCGATCTTACGGCGATTGAGCTCATGAATCCAGCACAGCTCACGACTGAGGCTCCTGCTCCTGAGAGACAGATTGAAGCACTAAGGTCACTGGCGATGCGAAAGTTTCTAGAGGCAAAACAATCTGATGACCTTCGAAGAGATATTGCGAGTAAACTTCAACTTAGTGATGGACCATTCTTTCCTGGAGATAAAGTTTACTATTGGACCGAAGACAAATCAAAAATCAAATCAGACGGTTCACATGGAGGAAAATGGATAAAAGGAAAGTTGGTTTCCGTAGATGGCAGCATGGTTGGAGTTGACTTAGGAACCAGAATTGTGAAGGTCAACATCAGTAAAATAAGAAAAGACCATAATCCTATTGAGGATATTGACATTCCTTTAGAACCAATTGCACTTGCCAGTGCCGACTTTTCGGCCAAAGCTGCCGCCGGTGCCGAATCTTCGGCCAAGGGCGCCTGTACAGCAGTGAAGTCCACTTGCCGCTCAGATGACCATGCAAATAACATCATAGAACACGATGCCATTCAGTCAGGTCCTGAAGGTATTACATATGGTTGTTATACATGGGAGCCAGCTATGACCGGAAAATTAGATTTCCTTGAGCTGTTTAGCGGCTCTGCCAAGCTTAGTCAAGCGGCAGCAATACAAGGACTTCGAGTCGGCGCTCCAATAGACCTCCGCACAGGTTACGACTTGCTCACTGCCGAAGGCCGGCGAAAGGCAATGGAAGTCATTGAGCGACAACAGCCAAAAATCATCCACATGGCACCTGTTTGTGGACCATGGAGTCAAATGCAGAATATTAATGATCCTGCCGATACTTATCAGAAAAGGAAAAAGTATCTTCCCATGGTAGAATTTTGTGCAAGAGTCGCTCTCTATCAGATTGAACATGGCAGATTTTTCATCATTGAAAATCCTGCGACTTCCAAGATTTGGTTTACCAAACACTTTCAGCGCCTTCTCATGAAGCATACCGTAACCTATGGAACATTAGATATGTGCGCCTTTGGTATGAGAGACCCAAATGGATACTATTACTACAAACCAACATCCTTACTTCATAATTTTCCTGAGGGAGTCTTGAATCCAGTTTTCAAGAGATGTAATAGTAAGTCCAAAAATGATCCAAAACATTATCATCAACCATTGGAAGGTAGTGCTCCAGGATATGGATCAAGAACGAAGTTGGCACAAGTTTATCCATACCGATTTTGCAGCACTTTGATCAGATGCATCCTTCCATTAGGAAATTCACGGGCTCTCTATCCATCGCAGCTGTCACTTGCAGTAGACCTGCTGGAAGACTTGAATCTCGATGAACTGCGAGGAGTGCAAAATCAGCTTGCCGCTCTTACGGCATCCGAGCATCCGGTGTTGGCAACTGACTTGTACGAACAGGGTCTTCCAGTACGTGACTATTACACGAAACGCCTGCTCAACCGCATTAATGCTCTACCCGCTGGTAATGTTTATCATCCTGTTCAGATCGAAGCACAGCAAGATGTCTCACATGTTAGACAGATGTATCTAAGTACGTCCATGTTTGACAACGCAATCATTTTTCGTGGTAGTTTTCAGTCATTGCGAGTTGAATACCGCCACACACATGGCGTGCTCTTACTTTGGAAGAAGAAAGATACGTCACACGTTTTTCTGCGCGTACATCCTAGGGATATGTCGCAGCTGATTGCTAGCCATTGGTCAGCAATACTGTTTTGGAACAATGATGGAAGTATTCCTACAGATAATACAGATGACATTCCTGAACAACACACCAACATCGACCCTCCACCGGGTCTTCCACCTCAGCAGAACAACGACCAAGATGATCAACATCCGCCTGAACATCTTAACACACCACCTTCATCACCACAACTTCCAGATGTTCCCATGCCTGACGAACCGCACACGCCGCATCCCGGCTTTCCTCCTGATGATGATCAGTTTCACACACCATTTCATTCACCACCAAGACCAAGTGATGATGTGCCTGACGATGAGATGCATTCACCACAAGATGATCCACCAGATTTGCCACCTCATCCATCATCACCACCTGATCATCCTCAACCACCATTTCCTGGAGCCACTGGCATCCCTGTTGCTCCAGATACAATTATTGTGCCCAATACGATCATACCACCAAACATTGACGACACACCAATGACACAGAGCACAAAGCGTCCACCAGGTGATCCACCGATACCACCTGCAACTAAGGCTCGACCATCTAGACAAATGCCTCCTGCGTCTCGTCTTCACCCCATTTTCAGCCTAGTAACCATTTGGGGGGTGATACACAGCCATCAGTCACACCAAACGCGACACAGCCATCAGTCACACCAAACGCGACCACACAACCCGCTGTAGTCGCTCCAAGCACTTCGAAACCGAAGAAACCCAAGCATGATTCTGTGCCTGATGACTTTGATGATGACGAGCCTGATCCAGATGCCGCACCATCCGGACACAATGGACCGCCGATACTTCCGCTAGACGGAGATGAACCTTTTAATCCATCACCAATGCCAGAGAATGATCCGCAACCAGATACTCACGATCAGCAAGAGCCACAAGAAGAGGAAGAAGAAGAACCTGAAGAGGACACAGATGAAACAATTCCTTATGGTTCAACAGATACGGATGAGACTCTTGACTATAATGATCTTGTTATTGATGATTCAAAATGGTGTTTCCTGTCACAGGAACAAAAATTGTGCAGTAATACTGCTTCATTCTCTGTGCCTAGACTGATTGATGGTTCACCAGTAGCTCTGAGCAGTGTCGAATCTTCTAATTCTATTGGTATGTCTTATTCCGTTGTCTCGGAGAGACAACGCACCAGATGCCGTAAGACTAGATCTGATATCATTGAAGAATATCACGGCATTAATGAAGAAGACAAGGCTTTTATGACATTGTATTCCATGACAGACAAATTTTCTTATCTTGTTGGCAAGAAGAGAAAGGAAGCCACTCAACAAGAGAAGAGACAACTTGCCAAACAGTTTTTAGATGCAAAGAAGGCTGAATGCCAATCATGGATTGATAATGAAGTTTTTGATCTTGTTGACATGAGAAAAACCAGAGTTCGGAATTTCGTTGCCGGAAGATGGGTTCTTACCGTAAAGAAAGACAAAGACGGTAACTTCCAGAAATGTAAGGCAAGATGGGTCCTCAAGGGTTTTCAAGACAAACAGAAGAACACCCAGCAAACTGATAGTCCAGCAGCTTCACGAGCAGGTTTCCGATGTGCAACACAGCTGGCTGCGAACTATCACTGGGACTTGTACCATATGGACCTAAAGACCGCTTTCCTCCAAGGTGAAGCCTATGATGAAACACGAGACATCATTTGTCAGATTCCACCTGAGTATGGTTATCCACCATACATTGGTGCTAGGCTTAAGAAACCTGGTTACGGTCTTAATGATGCGCCACGCCGCTGGTGGCAGATCATTGATAAAGCCTTACTTGACTGCGGACTTGTTCCCACACGCGCAGACAGATGTACTTATGTTTTGTATGACAGTACTTCTAAGACAAGGACCTACCAACCACCTCGTAGTGTAACCACTGAACAGGTAACCATCTCGGAGGCAATTGACCATCTTATGGATCCGGTAGCCCGAAACAATGCTCAGGGACGCCGACCGCATGGTTTTATTTGTCTTCATGTCGACGACCTGTTCATGGCAGGCGACAAGGTGTTTGAGTCCAAGGTCTTGTCCAGTCTGCGTAAGAACTTTGCTGTCGGTTCAGAAGATAAAAATGACATTATGTTTGTAGGACAACGCATCAAGTGGAAGACTCATGACAAGTATGGACCATATATTTCTGTTGACCAGAAACTTGCTGTCGATGCAGTTGAAGAAGTAAAGATTGATAAGTCCTTGAAGGACAACATCCAATGCAATCCACAACTTCATACCGCTTATCGATCAGTTCTTGGACAGCTCAATTGGTTACAGAGTAGGACACAGGTCCACACCTGTTACAAGTTTTCGCGTTGTGCCTCAGCCGCTGCTAGTCCGACCATAGGTGATGTCAGGGAAATCAACAAGGTTGTTCGAACCCTCAAGAGTCAATATGTGGATGGTAGATTTTGGCCTCTGAAGGGTTCTCAGCGTATCCTTGGCATGCCTGATGCATCCTACCGTAACAACAGTGATAAGTCTAGTCAGCGTGCTCATGTCATTTTCCTAGCCGAAGATCGCAAATTGCCTTCCAAGGGAACATACCGCAATTCCGGTTACGACACGCAAACACACCGTATAGACGGTTCCAACTCAGCAACTCGTGGATCGATTATTGACTATGAGAGTCATAAGATAACCACTACAACACAATCCACAACTGTTGCCGAATTGAATGCCTTAATGAAATGTTTTGGAACCTGTTTGTTTTTGCGTGCACTTTGGGCCGACATCAGTGGTGAGATCGTCCCCATACACATCCGAACCGACGCAAACAATTTAGTCACCACCGCTCAGACAACACACCTACCTGAACAGAAGGAGACCCATCATTTAATACAAATGTTAAGACATGAGAGTAACACCGGACACTTGGATGACCTGAGCCACATTGCAAGTGAATACTGTCTGGCTGATCCACTTACTAAGTCAACAGCGAAACCAGACCAGTTAGTGTCATCTATAACCACTGGCAAACTTGAGAATGTTGATACGCACCCGCCATTCCGGTCGTTACTCAAACATAAGGCATTTTTAACTACATGGGTCATTGAAACGTTGTCAGAGCCGCACAATGTGTTAACATTTTTCAATGAAGACATTTCTGATTATGTTTTTGCCATGCTATACTTCGAGGAGTAAATTTTCGTCTCAAGAAAATTTGTGTCTGCAATCTCTCGGCTCACAGGGTTCCTATTGTTTTTCTGTTTCGCGACGCCCGGACTCACGTCCCTTGGCACTGTTCTTGAACCCGGAAGCCAATTCTTGGAGACACCTCGAAGATCTTGTTTGAAGATCGATTTCTCAAAGGTCGCATCAAAAGTTGACCAACTCATTTCCTTTTATGCCACCAAAGTTCTCAAAGCATGGCCGCACAGATCATTCTGCCTCTGCGGATTACACACCACGTGGCTTTCGTAGTCCTCGTGGCAACCGTCCACATCGCACACCGCGTGGCGGTAATCCAGACAGAAGGCAATCGCGCGACACCCGGACTTACGAATCTCGTAGCAGGGTCATAGACGATGCATTCGGTGCGCCTCTTGACTCTGTGCAGTCGAACAGCCGCATTTTTGCTGAGTGCATTTCTCAGGTCCTCAGAAAGCAATCCGGTATCAAGACTAAGGAGGACCATGATTCCGCATTAGCGGATAGCCATTTTGAGACCATGTCACGTCACTTGTCTTATATCTTTCGGCATACGAAGTTAATGCATCGTGACGGATCATTGTCCTTACATGAGCTTATTAGCCATCCTGGCACAGCCCGAAAAATTCGCACTTTGTACCGTGAAGGACAGAAATTTTTGCAAGATTTTGATCCTAATGAGCTTTCAATGCAGGTCAGACGTAGAGAAAACACTGTTACTTTCCTTATGCCCTTGGCCCACGTAATTTGCGACTCTAATAAAGCCAGGGCCATGATCGGCTATGTAACCACTGAAGATTTCCAACCAGGCATTGTTCCGATACCGGACACGTGGTTTAAGCCGGCAGACTTCGATGATGAGGTCAACAGGGAAGGCCAAGCCGACCTGCTTGATGGTCTCGACATTGCGAGCATTTTTATCCGTTTTGAGAGGTGCCATTCCACTGAGGTCGAAATTCAGCATTGCCCATTTAAGCCTGATGTTTTTCCGCTAAGGTACCTCATCCATGGAGCGAACGAGAAGAATCTTGAATCCATCCGAAGACTAGGTTTGCTCCCAGGAGGCACCCGTGGTGGAAGGAACCACGTGCATTTCACTCTTGATTCTGCACTCAGTACAATCAGAGACGTATTACGTCCCGAATCAGACTGCATCCTAATTGCCAGACCTGGTGCCGTTGCCGGCCTTGGTCCAGTGATCACTCACAACCGATATGTCCTCACCGATCAGACCGTGCCGTTCAATCGCTTCTGCGGTGTTTGGTCCTTCGTCGATCGATCCTGGCTTGTTGCACCGGAACCGGCCGAGCTAAGGCGAATGAATGATTATACATCCAATATTGACCTTGCCATGCATGTCTGCCACCACCAACTTTACTGGGAGAAGAAGAACGAAAATGAACAAGATGGTTTCACATGGTCACGTTCCGAATATGTGGAGTATGTGGCAGAAGAAATCGAGAAACTCCCTGTTGTAAAGAAGTTTTTGGAAAGTTTTTGTAGTACCGATTCCGGTCCGGCCAGGCCTCTGCGAACCGACGCAACTCCGAACGACCAAGAGCTTGGCCCACCTGAGACCGAGGCAGACAAGAGAGTAAAAACACTCAAGGCAGAAATTTCCGAGCGATTTAAGAAACATCTCGCCAAAGAGCGAAACAAGGAGCAGTCTTCCGCCTCGGAGAGTGAAGCTCCCAAAGGACCTGTTAAGGCTAAGCCTATGCCAAGGAAACCGAAGGATGCCGCCGCTGCGGCTAGCTCTGATCCTGCATCCGGCAACATTGACCCTGACACTGAAGTTGATCTGCATGCCGCATCTCCCTGGGGCGGCCGCCGACAGGTTGTAAAGACAAAAAGACGCCGCGAGATGAACGCCCAGGCAAAGGATTTGTTCCGCGATGCGGACGCAGCCCAAAAGTTTTTCACCAAGTTTAAAAAGGATACAGATGAAATTCAATGGTTTCCTCGCCCTGCGGGTCCTCAATGCTGTAAGAATTTTGAAGACTGTGGAAATTCAGAGGCAATGTTCTGGTGCCACCCTTGTGGCTTTGCCTACTGCTTGGAATGCCGCACCTGCGGCTTATCTTGCAAACATAATATTGTTAATTTTTCTTCTGAGTTGTCCTCCGATTTTATTCCCGACAGCATCGGCTCAGCCAATTCGCCTTTCGACATCGAAGACCTGGTTGACGCTGTTCTTGCTGAATCTTCGTATTTCGGAGCCACACGCCGAGAGCATGCTCAAAATCGCCAAGAAAAATTCTCGGAACTGATCACGCATCTGCGTGAGGGCCGCTCAATTGGAAACACTTACCTTCAATCTTTTGCTCGTCATGGAATTGAAGATTTTGATTATACAGAATTCATTTATGAAATGCCATTTGGATGTCGAATTCCGACTCTCCAGGAGCACTTTGTTGATGCCCAGGACCAGACGCCTCTTCCGATCTGGCGACCTGAGGCTTTCTTCAAGTACCCTGATGGCGGTGACCTTAAGTCAGAGGAGATTCTCCGTTTATTGGAGCTCTTCAGATCGTGCCTTCTCGGTAAGAGAGCAATCCTTGGTGTTACCAAGCGCACTAAGGAGAACATCCACGAGTTTCAGAAGGACACGTATCAGCTTGGTATTTTGACTTTGAACCTTGGTCACATCAACCGTCTTCCGTATATCGGAGGTTGCGCCAAATTTCCAAAATGGGTACGAACTGATATCAACCACCGTGCATTGCCACATTTAGTGTTCCGTAATGCGGCCCATATTGTGTGCTTGTGCGAGGCTTCCGACGAGTACGGAGGAATTGCCGTCCATCGAGAACTTGCTGAAGAGTACGGGATGATTGGCATGGTAGTGCATCCGCACATCCAGTCACAATCCCTTGCAATTTTTCTCCGTGGCTCACATGATACTGGCTCATTTATTGAACTTTTGTGTCAACACCAAATTGAAACATCCACTAAAGATGCACCTTTCTGGATTTTGCATGGCGCCATTTTCCGCCTTTGCCATGGCATGAACACGTCTACTGGCGCTCGTGTTCCGAAACCGGACATCGAGAAAAATGCCGAATCTACGGTTTGGTAGCATGATCGCCCACTTGCATCCTCACTCGATTTTCTTGATCACTCGATCTGCGAGATCGACGGAGACGATGACCTTGCCGTCTCCGGCGTGGAAGCTTGTGAAGTGAATCTTGGAGCTGACACTCATGACGTTCGACGTCTCATGTTAGCTGAATGCCGCATTGCGGTTTTTCATATCTCCTCATATGCATGGAGTAGTGCCTATAAAGAAACGTGCCAGAAATGGCTCCAATTTGTCGCAAGCTGTATCGAACATCAGTGTGACTTTTTGTCCGGTGACGGGAATCTTTTCGCACAGCGAAGCTTTAAGGCAGACGATCATTCCGACTACCGGACATGCATTTTAATCGACATTTTGGAACGTTTCCTTCAGCAGATTAATCTTCACCGCAGTCCGATAAACCGTATTACGTATAACGTAGTTTCTTCGACCACTGCAGCCAATTACATCCGAAGCATGCGTGGAGATGATGCTGATTGTGATTCAATGCTTTTAATTTCTCTTTGTTACGGTAAGCAGATCGCCGTCACGGAAGCACGTGCAAAAGAAGAATCAGCCTCTGCAGATGGATTCGCAGGATCTGCCTTCTCCGACGAAGTTATGCTGAACGATGTTGAACAGCTAAAGCATTTGATGGCATACGACCTTGGTTTGGCAGAAAAGGACTGTGCATGGCACTCACCTCTCCTTGCCTACGCCCAGTTGAAGGCATTGAAAAATATGCGCATCCGATCCAAGGAATCTGAAGATAAAAGACGTGAAAAATGGATGCAGCGAACTCAAGGATATCTCGAAAAACGAGAAGAAAGGAGAGATAGTGTTCCGCCGTTGCGGACTGACTCACACCGAAATGTTGGACGCACTCGAAGTCGATCGGTCAGCAGGACCAGAACATATCGACCCAGAGCTGAAACACCAGCACCGCCTCCGGCACCTGTGCGAGGTCCAGCAGCAAAGGCCAGACCAGTGGAACCGGTCAAATATAAAGCTGCACCGAGATCCTTAAAAGAATCACCAGCTCCGACGTCATCAGGATCTTCCTCTAGTGCTAGGCCGCCTGTCAAGGCTCCTCCAGTTCCGGTTCCCGGACGAACACTAGGTTCACAGCAGCCAAGAACGCCTCCTATGTACGGGAACTTTTCCGTACAGACGCAAAGGCAGAAGGCAATCAGATTTGGCTGGGGGCCGGGCTCTAGATCACTCTGACACAAAGCGTTGCCGCTGGTTTTCTGAGCAGTTAGACCACACCAACGCCCCCTGGTTGTTTGCCGCTGGTGAATGTTACAGGCAGATTGCATCATTAGAATTGCTAGCAACATTAGCAGCAGTGGTGACCTTTGGCATTCCTGAGTGCATTCGCAGTAGCGTGAGTTGCTCCGCGGGTACGGACAACCTCGGGAACACCATGGTCGTGGCGCGGTTGCTTACGACGAAATTCCCCTTGGCTTGCTTCTTGATGGAGTTGGCTTTGCAGCTGCAGAGGCAGGAGGCTGACCTGGAGTTATTCTGGCTGCCGCGGCTGCAAAATGAAAAAGCCGATGCCTTGACGAACCAATGTTACATTGCCTTCGATCCAGCAAAGCGTTGCAGGTTCGACGTAGCAAAATTTGAAGGCATTGTTTTGAATCATCAGTTCTTCTTTTGTAGCCCACCTTCTGTGAAGATGGATAACGTCACTGCTTTAATTAAATAATTCACTGATATGCAACATGCTATCGAGCGTGGAGAACGACCTGGCGAAAGCTTATAGGCGTTGGACGGAAAAAAGGCATTGTTTTGAATCAGGTTTTGGCAGCAGGACAGGATCTTTATGAAGAAATAGGCCAAACAAGGGCCGGGCGTGAGCCGTTGGTGCAGCAGCGATCCAAGTGTCGCAGAACTGGGCCTGTTGTGCATCTTCGTGGTGATAGTTGAATGCTGGGCTGGCAATTGTTGGAAAAGTGAAAGTTCCTAGAAAATCCCGACGGTAGCGCCTAAACCAACCTACCGCGAAACCTAAGCCTACCTCAGTATGCGCAGGACCCAGCCTACCCATAGAGAGGAGCACGCATGAGGTAGGGGGCCAATGGGGGACTAGTTGGTGAAAAGATGCATCCACAAAAACATGCAAAAGTTGGGTTCAGGCTCAAAGGTCCTCCAATCTCAAGTCACACCCCTCTGGGCGGCGTAAGTGTTCAACCCTTCGAATTGGTGCACAATTGAACCTCACCAGAGTGACCATGAAGAGAAAGGAAACTACACGCAAAGTCATGAACCTGCCTGGAAATTCCTTCATGTTGCACTTGCCGGTACGAGCTGAGTACTTTCTCTCGAGCATCGGAGAAAAGAAGGTTGTCGTGGCTTCCAGCTATGCAGACATTCAAAACAAAATAGAAGCCCGAGACGGCCGCCAGTTGTTCAACACAAGGACAACGATGAGGTGAAACCTGAAAAAAGGCCAACTGTTTCACTTTATTTAGACGAATTTCGAGGTTAAACATGTAAATTCAGAGATCAAGTCAAAGGATCCAACATCCTACTTAGACAGGTATTCCCCGAGGGGCTCACGACATCTTGTCGAACCGACGTGAGTAACACACTTGCTCAGAACTGTCATTGCAATTTTTTTTGTGGAATGCATCCTACATGCAAAAACACTTCCGTTACACTTGACAGGAATAGGTCGGCAGTAATATCCCCAGGACATTGCAGAGAGCTTTGTTAAGTGGAACTCTGCAGGCCTGCTCCACTCCCCTGCGATTCGAAATTTCATGATGACAAAAACAAAAAATTGGAAAAAACCGAATCTCCACCAGGTTAAAAAAATTACATCCCTTCAGATGGATCACACACACGCACCTCTTTCACACGCAAACTGTCACACACAACTCTTGCACATACAACTGTTTCAGGCAAATCTTTTACACACAACTCTTTAACATACAGCCTTTCACACACGACTCTTTCACACACAACACTGTCACACACACACAGCACTTTCACACAGAACTCTTTCGCACAGTCTGTCTTCCACAATCTCCTGTTATGTTTCCCGCCTGTCCCATCCCATTTTCACACCTTAGTTATTGAAAAAAATTGACATGTGGGGTTATCCGGTCCTTTGATTTGATGGAATGAATTGTTCATAAATCACGTGATTCAATGCATTTTCGCTCCAGATGTTTTTTTACGTGAGTGTCACAAATCTGTGCCAGTGGACGAGGAGTTGGCAACATTCAATGCCGTTGGGACTTTCTCCTCATGGAAGGGGCCATGTTCTTGTAACCCACGTGTTCATTGATTTTTCCGCTGCGGTTTTCCAGAATTTAGTATCAATCAACATTCTGAACATGTTTCCCGCAAAAAATGGACAATTTGATCATCATTGCATCAGGGGGGGTTGTGAACAAAATCATATTTGCTTAAAATATGTAGCTTGACACTCCGCAACTTAGATACAGCAGAACTCATTGCAGAACCAACAGTTGTATACAATTGTGAATGGCCCATCGATGCAATTGTTCTTTTCCACTTTGTTCTTTCCTGCGCCTGCACCGTGACTTGGTATCATGAAAAGTACATGTTTTCAGTCATGACGCAAAATTTGACTTGATTTGCATCCTAGGGTGTGGTTGCCCCTTTTTTGCCTGAGGTCATATTCTGCAACCAGGCACGTTGTACAGACCGCTGTTCTTGCAATCAGACAGCACCTTGTTCTCATCGGTGCAGTTTTCCTGGAGAGCTCCTCTGGATCCCAAAATCTTTGGACTATGCGAAGTGCCGGGAAACACAATCGACGGAACACACTTTCCACGGGACATGGCTGGAACTTCAAAAGTAGCCGCATGATGCCGCATGGCTGGTTGTGTCTGAAAACGGGATATACCGTGATATACTCTCAAAATCACCGCAAAAACACTATAAAATCACAAAATGTGGAAAATGACGTTAAATTACCGGTTTTTAGTTTTAGGAATATCCGTTTTCCAAAAACATTTCTCCAAAACTAGTGTTTGAAACTGAGGTGAAAAAGGGACGGCTTTGCCTGGAATCCTGCTCAACTGCCGGAATCTCAGCCCGGCGCAGAAGGGACCCAACAACGATCGGTGAATCCGGAGGTCTTCACGCCAGATATTTTGTGCTGTTTCTACACAGCAATGGCGAGGACTTCTGGTCAGTCAAAATTGTTTTTCCAAAAAGGCAGACGTGGAACACAAAAAAATCATTGATGGCTTTAAATCAATGTGGTTTTTATGGGGTTTGGCCTTGGCAACATGTGCTGCGATTTGCAGGACATTGGTATGTGCCACACCTTTGCATCACGTTTGCGAGATTTGCTTGAGGCACTGGCAAGACCATGCAAGGGAAACATTTTATTCACACGTATTTGCATAAATATGCAACGTATATACGTATATATATATACACAATACAATATACAATACAATGTACAGTAATACAATACACAATATACAAAATATACAGAATATACAGAATATACAGAATATACAGAATATACAGAATATACAGAATATGCAGAATATGCAGAATATACAGAATATACAGAATATACAGAATATACATAATATACATAATATACATAATATACATAATATACATAATATACATAATATACATAATATACAATACACAATATATAATGCATATACAATATACAATATACAATATACAATATACAATATACAATATACAATACACAATATACAATATACAATATACAATATACAAATATACAAATATACAAATATACAATATACAATATACAATATACAATATACAATATACAATATACAATATACAATATACATTACAATATACAACATACAGTGTACCATATAGGAACATACAATGTACAATGTACAATGTACAATAGACAGTATACAATATACAATATGCAATATACATACATATGACACATTATAGATTATAGATTATATGTTATAGGTTATAGTTATAGATTATAGATTGTAGATTATAGATTATAGACCTAGATGACAGATTGCACATTATAAATTATAAACCATACATCATGCATTCCACATTATACATTATAAATACATTATACATTATACATGATTCATTATACAGTATACATTGTAGAGTATACAAAATACATTATGCATTGCACATTACGCATTGTACATGATACATCATACATTGTACGATATACATGATGCACTATTCACTGTACATTCTACGTTCTGCATTGTCCATCGTACTTTATACAATAATCATTATGCATTGTGCATTATACATTTGTACACTATACATTGTAGATTGTCATTGATACATAAATATTTGACATACATGCATACGTACACCGCCAACAGTACACACATGCATATACATATATATATATACATATACGGCAATTGCCTGGGCTTTGCCCGGACCCGCAATGACCACAGGCGACGCATCATCATCATCATCATCATCATCATCATCAGAATTAAACCCTTATTGAAGATCTTCAATGAATGTAGAAGTTTAACGGGGGTGGGAGAATTAAACCTTATTGAAGATCTTCAGTGAATGTAGAAGTTTAACGGGGAGGGAGAATTAAAACCCTTATTGAAGATCTTCAATGAATGTAGAAGTTTAACGGGGGTGGGAGAATTAAACCCTTATTGAAGATCTTCAATGAATGTAGAAGTTTAACGGGGGTGGGAGAATTAAACCCTTAGGAAGATCTTCAATGAATGTAGAAGTTTAACGGGGGTGGGAGAATTAAACCCTTATTGAAGATCTTCAATGAATGTAACGTTTAACGGGGGTGGAAGTTTAATATTACCTAGTACCTTTGTTGCTCTTCCCAATTGACTGTAAAGTTTAATGGTGGTGAGAGTTTAAAGTTCCCTAGTACCCTTGTTGATCTTCCCAATTGAATTTAAAGTTTAATGGGGGTGGGATTTTTATATTTCCTAGTACCATTGCTGTTTTTCCCATAGGAATTTAAGGTTTAACGGTGGTGAGCGTTGAATATTCCCGAGTACCCTTGTTGATCTTCACAATTGAATTTAAAGTTTAACGGGGGTGGGATTTTTATATTCCCTAGTACCATTGTTGTTTTTCCCATAGGAATTTAAGGTTTAACGGGGGTGGGAGTTTAATATTCCCTAGTACCTTTGTTGTTTTTCCCATAGGAATTTTGTGACGTTGCATCAACATTTGTTTGGGAATGGGAAACCTCTACGCTGCAGCGCCGGGCAAAGCCCAGGCGCTGCACGTATATATACATATGTAATCTGTGTTCGCAGTGCATACTGTGGGATGGAACATTTTTCAAGTACTTTTTTGCATGTTTGCGTGTTTTGTTGAAGTGCGCTATGCTATGCCATTTGCCACCCTTCCACCCCATCCCCTCACCACCATCCCGCAAACATATTCCCAACTCCAAGACCTGATCAGATAATTTGATGAGATAGATAGGTAGATAGACAGGTAGATACAAGTACAGATATTTAATCACGATCTCACCTACGATATCACCATATACGATGCTTCATAAGGAAACGTCCCTCACAAAACTCACATAGCCGTATTTGAATTACTATGATTCAGCCATGCAAAGATAGATCGTAGATTGTAGATTATAGATTATAAACGATCAATTATCTATAACAGTTCTATAACAAGGCAAAATTTTATAAAATCCATTTTTTTTTTTTCTTTTTTTCCCATTGGCAGAGAGTCTATTCAGTTTCTTCCTGGCGAAGTTCGCTGCGAGCCAGGTCCATGTGCTGTTGGTCGAGTTTCCAGGCTATGGCCTTTGTTCGGGCAAACCCTCCGAGGCTGGGAGGGGGAGAAAAATCATGGGGAAACCATGAAAAATTGAGATTTAACCATGAAAAAATGGGATTTAACCATAAAAAATTGGGATTTAACCATGAAACAATGAGATTTATACACCCATGAACAATTCCGATTTAACCATGAAAACTTGGGATTTAACCATGACAAATTGGGACTTAACGATCAAACACGGGGAATTTCACCATCATGGGATGAAATTAAAAAAAACATCACCACAAAACAATGGTGATTTATTTGTTCGGAAGAGCAAGAAAACATGGGTGAAAATGCTATGGTTTTTCAAAGGATTGACACCCAAATTGGAGACGTTTGGCGATGGAAAATGATCGACACCATGGCCATGGCAGGAAAGTTTGCCGGTCATTAAGCATTGACCAATGTTTTGGGTCCAATTCTTCAAGCTCATCATAGCTGGATGTCAGCATCATAGGTCTTGACCCGTGTCATCCCAGCCCTGTGGACTGCTAGAAGAGCTCTTCTGATTTGGGGATGATTAAAACCTGGTATTTTTTTTGGGGTGATCATGATTATGATCCTCCATTTCCCAACTATTTTGGTGTTTACCGGGGTAGAAGCTTTTTCATCCATACTCATTCCGCTCTGTGCTGGTCATGCGGCCAAGGACAGCTTGCAGTCAGCTGCTGATGCGTGCTTTCGCTATGTCAGAGAGGTCAGGGATATGGACACGCTCAAATATATGTGTATTTATGCATAGTACATGTACCCTCTGGTAATTTAACATAGCTATTGAACATGGCCACTTATCCTTGATTTACCTATTAAAAATGGTGATTTTCCATAGTTATGTTAGTTTACCAGAGGGTACATAGCTTTGTCCGGAATGGGATTCTATACATAAACTGACATGACCAAAAAATGATGGGGAAAAATGCGATAAACCATTAAGACAAGACCCAAATATCAATGGTTCTTGAATGCCAAAGGACGAGCACGTTGAGAGCACGTTGGTTTCCTTTCTGAGGTGTTGCAAGTGGCACCAGCCGATATCATTGTCATGGGCCGGAGCATGGGCGCAGCAGTGGCGTTGTCATTGGTTTCAACCTAAGACTGCATGGCACTGCATGGTGTCTTCACCACTTCTGAGTGTTGCCAGAACGAAGCATGTGTTTCGAGTGATTCCGGTCTTGTTCCCAGAATCGGCTGTAGAGACAATCTGCAGGAAAGTCCCTTGTTCTCTTGTTCTCATGGGAAAAACCATGGTTTCCTATGGAATTTCCATCTGAAACCTTGCAACAGCCTTTCCATCAGGCTGAGAAGTTCTACTTTGGCGGACTAGTTCTGATTGCTCCTTTCCTGAGCCTCAGGGATGCCCTGGGTCAGCAGCTCGACAGGTGAAGGAATTTATGGCTGGGGTCTGGGAGGAATTAGGACTATTAATGGATTACAATGGATTATTATGGATTTTTGCAATTTCACGATCATTTTTTGTGTAAAAGACTCAAACGCCATGTCTTGCAAGATGATAGGTAGCTTGCAGCTCGGGTCTGACTTGGCCAAGCGAAACAAAAACAGAAAACACTGAGGTACACTGGGGCAAAAATGTCTGAGATGATGTTGGACGAGGTTTTTTGCAACAAAGAACGGATCAAGGGCGTCAAGGCGGGACTGTATGCAACTGCCCTGCTCCTTGCAGCTTGTGTTTGGGGTCATGCATCAGCCGCGGCGCTCAAGCAATCTCTAATGAAGCAAATAAAGTCCAAAATGGTTTGACATGTTTGTCGAACTGACAGGTGTTTTTTCAAGAACGGGCATCTGCAGAAAGTGATCAAGACATTCACCATTCTGATTTTCATTCTTTTGGATATCAGCAAACATCTGATTGGTTGGCCTGATGCAGCCGAATGGGCTAAGTGGCCTTCAATTGGGATCGCTGCATGCGCCTGCTTTCAAAACCAAGCAAATTCATTCGCACAGCTCACAGAGAGGGAAGGACTGTCGAGAGGCTGGTGGAGCTGTGTGAGTTGGGACTGTGGAAATCTGTGGAAGCTGCGAGTTGGAGTTTGCCCATAGCTGACAGAGGTGGTTGGTGTGTCTGGCCCCGGCCAAGCTGCCGTTGGCGGGGCGACCAGCGCGCTCCTGTCATTGCTGGCTCGGCAGAAGACGCGGCGGAGATACTCCACAAGACTTGCGCAGGAGACAAAGGAGCAAATCTTGAAGAGCGTTCTGGTGGATGTCAGACTGATGCACCAGTATTTTTGCCCGAGGTAGTTGTGGTGAGAGGTGAGAAAGAGCCCCTTAATCTCTGCAGAGCTTGTCACTGTGACATACTGTGACTTATCCACGCATTTCGCAGTCAGTTCAGCCTTTTCCAGGTTTTCACATCGAAACAACTGCCTGTACAGCAGGAGACAGCCAAAGCCGAGACCTCGGAGCCTGAAGCCGAGCCCAAGGACGAGCCCCAGGCGGAGCCCTGGGACTCGCAGCTGCTATTGGCTCTGCTGCGCTTCTACCGGCAATTTCTGTCACCACTGCTGCCGCCCAACTGTCGCTATGCACCCAGCTGTTCTAGGCCCGCCCGGAGAGTTTTAAGCTTCGCCAAATTTGAATCGTTGACATCGGCCAAAATGGGAGATATTTATGATACATTTATGATTCTTTGTTATATTTTGTTTAGGCTTGGAGTCGCCACGCTGATTTTCCCGAAAGATGTCCAATGTGCTTTCTGCAGGTATGGTATTGAGGCGGTGAAGAGATATGGTGCATTCAAGGGCGGCGTGCTCTTCGTGTGGCGACTGATTCGTTGTACTCCCCTGGTGTCCTGGCCATGTCGGGCTTTCGGCGGCTGGTCTCTGTGGTTCAGGCTTTCAAGGCCCCCATCCTCTCAGGTGCCCATCGATAGAAGCAAGCTGGTATGGGCCTATGGCCGGCAAGGGCCCCAACGCTTTGAAGCTGGAAGCACTGCAAGCAGATGATCTAAGTAGACCTTTGGTGCTTTGCATCAGGTTTTGTGTGGCAGATGATCCAGAAGTCAGCAGCTGAGAGAGGATTTTGTCGAGATTCCTTTTCCTTCTGGGTAAGAAGATTTGCACCTTCGATCTTTGCAGATATTGGGTGGGATTTCTACACTGGCCGCAACAGGATTGGTATGTCAAACTCTTTGGCACCGACTCCGAATCTCCAGAAAGTGAGTCCAATGACGCCTCAGATGAGACTGGCGACACCAGCAGTGAAGACAGAGAAAAGAGTCTCTTCCAATGCCTTCCAGATCATTGGGTCAAATTTGTCACCCCCATGGTTTGTTCAATCATGTTGAATCCAAAAAAAAAGTCTGATTGGTGGGACCCAGGCCCTTCTGGACATTAGGCCCTTGTTTTGACAGGTTCCAACCTTGGTGATACATGGTCAAAAAGACCGCCTCATAGATAGCTCTCAAGGCGGGAGATTTGCAGCATCTTCAACCGACTGTGGACATGTGAGGTTAATCAAAATGTTGGCTATGCATGGTCAGTATAGTCAACTTCAATCATCATATATAGTTGTATCATAGTTGTATTTGTATTATTTTTTGCCAAATTATCATTCATTTGTGTCTGTCAATTACTGTAAGTTTTTCACGTTTTTCGTCTCGGTTCATGGCTGGTAAAAATCCATATTTTGGTTGGTTGAGATTGCATTTTTTTGGCGAAACCACAAGTTTGCTGGTTACATCAAGTTAAATCCTGATTTTTGCTGGTTCAACCCCGCTTTTTGTTGGTCAACTCCACTATTTACTATTTGTTGGTGCTTTTCCTCGCAGGTCAGCAGCTCTTTGACCTGTGCCCCAGTGGGAAACCCAGAGCCATGGCAGTTCGGTATGATGCATTCTATACACACCCAAATGGAGGTTTCCTAAGCTAGGGGTACCCCGAGTCATCATCCATTTCAATAGGATTTTCCATGAAATAAACCATCCAGCGAGCTATTGGGGTACCCCCCTTTATGGAACCCCCCAAATATATTTGCATAACATCATGGAACCCCCCAAGTGTACCTGTTTTTGGTACCAACTTTGACCATGACATCAGAGACATCAGATACATCAGCTCGTTCAACATGTCGTCACGGAGGCAGAAAGAAACTCTTTGTTTGTCCTGAAGAGATGGGCTGCGATCCCAGGAATCACCTGATTTTGTCCACTGTGAGTCACTGATTTTCGCTGGAGGTTTCTGGCAGAGGTTTCCATAAATGGGGGATACCCATGGATACCCCAATAGCTGGATGGTTTTTCTTAGGGAAAATCCATCTATAAATGATGACTGGGGGTAGCCCTATTTTAGGTAACCTCCACATGAATGTTACTGGGCTGAGGTCATAATGATGACCTACTCAGTGATCCTGAATTTTTAATCAGGCTAGAGTGTTGGTGTTTGGCACAACAAACCAACTCATGCACATGAGAGATCCATAATGTGTGATTGGACCTGAACCACGACGAAATCATGAGGAGTTTTATCTGCTGGCAGCGGAATAGCCGTCATGCGGAGGCCTATACTTCGATTCTTTCCGCTACCAGTCTTCCCCCAAGATGGTGCTTGTGATCAGATGTGACCAGTACCTGTGAAACCTGTGAAACGCACCAAGATGCACCAAGATGCACCAAGATGCACCAAGATGCACCAAGATGCACCAAGGACTACTATTTCACTGCACTCAGAGTGCCCAAAGAGGTCAGTCTGAGTTCCTTCTTGGTCGCATCTCTTTCAGTTCAAAGATCCAGTGCAGTTGTTCGTGTTCGAAGTCTGCTTGAAAGCGTTGGCTGAAGACATAAACATAGAAGGAATAGACATGGCCTGTCATGGCTTCTCGAAGAATCAGGGTTCCCCAAAATGTCAGTTTTACTGGGAAAAAACAGATCAACCATGAGATCCTGGGGTTCATATTTCCAGGCAACCTAACATGAAGCACCTTTGAGAGCCTGAGGAAGACATGGGTTGTCTAGAAATGGAGTATACCTTAAAATTGCATAAAATTGCCAGTTCAATTTGGAATATCAATGATAAACTATGATAAACTATTGAATTTTGGGAAGCAACATTTTGGGACAAACGTGCTTTTGAAGGAGGCCAGCTGTCAAACTCAGCATCCCTCTCTTTCTCTCTCCCTCCCATGGCATCAAGATGGCCTGAAGTTGCAGCCTTTCTGTCTCTCAGCAAAATATTTTCAGAGCAAAGATGAATAAGACAATGCATATAATGCATGTCAGCATCTGTTATTCTGGTTGGATGAATAACGGAAAATTCACGTCATGGCATCCCATGGGTCCCATGAGTGTGAAATGCGATGAACTGATGGGGATTTTGGGGGATTGGCGGCGGCTTCAGGTTCTTGGATTGTCGCGAAGTTTTCCATTCCCTGTTGGAAGACCCTTTGGATTGGTGACTTGGTGGCCAATAGAACACCAGCGAGTCTTAAATTGGGGACTCGGCGAGATTTGTTCGCAGCTTGGATTTCTATGTCATTGGTGGCAGAAAGATAGGCAGAGAGAGAGAGAGAGTGAGCCATTTTGTCGTTGCACTTCAAGTATGAATTGACTTGCATTGATATTGTTTTGCATTTGTTTGAATGCGTCTTGTTTGTCTTGCAAATTACAGGCGAGCCCTACAATGTGCTTGTCGTTGGCGTTCTTCTTCTTTGCAGCCTTTGCTAGCAAAGGCCGGACAGCAAACTTGTCCAAAACCTGGGGGCGATGTCACCACTTCCAGTTTTTGATTCCAGGTGCACCATGAGCCAAAGCTGCGCGTGGTGATCAAAGACATGTGCCAGAAGTTGAGAAGGTGCCCGGAATGCTGATGGGCCTTTTCTTATCAGTATAGGTTCTATCCCCGGACTGATGGGCTTAGCACCTTTTTTCTTTGTGGCAGAGCTCAGTACTCAGAATCTGGGGTCGCTGGGTCGCTGCCACAGGTTGCCGTTGGATGACCTTTTGGGTGATCAGATCAGGACTGCAAACTTGACAGACACGGAGCTGCGATTTCTCATTGAGATCTTGGGAGCCCGGCCCCGGGGCTTAAGTGCCAAAGCCTCAGTGTTTTGCCTCCAGCATTTGGTGACTTGGTGTGGTGAAAACGGTGAAATACATTCAAAAGTTGATAATGGTGGTGTCAGGCAAAAAGACTTGACCTCAGAGGCTGTTTCCCTTCTCTTTGTGCATCTCAAGGCATTCTCCTTGGATTGGGAGGAAGCATGTTAGACTATGGATTGAACACCCAGGATTGTTGGTGGTAGCCCTTTTTTTTTGGCAGTTGTCAATTTGAAGGTTAGTTTCAATGTGGCACTTTGTGAAGCCCAGTTGCGTCGCTAAAGGAGGGCCGTTGTGTCGCTGGTTGCGCAGGCTTTGCCTTCGGCCTCTGGCTTCGGTGGTTTCAGGGGGAGAGCCTTCTTCTGGCGGAGTGCCGAGGTGTAGTGGCACCAAGATGAACCAACGATGATTTTCAGTCCAAAAACCATACAATGAGGGATGACCTAGGAGTTCATGCATTGTCCGAACGTATCCCACTTACTGGCAAAGTTCAAACTCTTGCCAGCACTGAATTCCAATGGTTTCATTCATCATTGAAATTCTGGTGACCAAAATGGTAAAAAGTGGCAAGCCGAAAGCCATAAACCATACCCAGTGAATCAACCAACAAATTGGGTATGGCTTGTGGTTTAGGTTTACCAAAGGGTAGACGGCTATTCTGAAGTGTTATTGTTGGTTCACCCCACAATCGTTCCTTGAATTTGTTTGGTTGAAACCCAATTCTTGATAGAACAACTTTCGTTGGTGAAATTTGCTCTCAAGGTTTGCTGTTTCAATCCCTCCAGTAATCCCATTCCCCCAAAAAATGAAGCATCCCCAAAACCCAAAAAGGTGTGCATCCCCTCCTAAACCATGGTTTCTGGGGGGGCTTTTTTCCATGTTTCGGGGCCGCAATAAACCATCCCCGAGTCATCACCCAGGTTTGCTCCGTGGGCTTGGCGAGCTGCTGAGAGGCTTGGGCAGCTGCGAGCTGCGACTCCAGTGCCTGAGCGAAGATGGTCACTTTTATGGGGAAACCGATGGTAAGAAGCTCGAATTTGAATGGAAACTTCAGGGGGACAACCATTTTTATCCATTTTTGTTGGTGAAATTCCAGTTTGTCAGAAACACCCACATGTTGTTGTAGGTCCAGAACATGGTACTCGTAGAACCATGCGCCTTGGGGTTGAAGGTATGTTCTTTTTTGCTCTTTGAACCCAAATACAATGGATGGTTGATACGGTTTACTGAACAATAATGAGCATCCAACATGGATATCACAAGCAAAACATGTTTGAAACCCATTTTGTGGGAGTTTGTCCACAACTGGGGAGTAGATCTCCAACATGAAATAGGATGCGTTTAACGATCACGAAGTCACGAAGGTACGGCGTACGTGATTTGATCTCCCAAGATTGGATCTCCCCGATGTCACGGTTTTGCCGTGGGTGAAGAGACGGTGGATATTAAGAATCCACCATTTGATCTGGGATCTGGGTAGGGTTGATAAATTTCATCAGTTAGGCTGTCAATTTGCGGACGATGTGGATACTATTACTGGTTGGTGGTTTTAATGGTTATAATACCAATAATAGTGGCTATATGTGGTTATATGATGGGATTATAACATATTATATATACACTAGCACACAATGTTGCGGAAGCCAATAGACCCTGACTCAGCTGATCTTTCAGCAGTTGGACTCATTGTGGAGCAACGAACATGTGACCGTCAAGTATGCGTATTCTTACCATTGGTACTGACCAAGCTCCAGCAAAGGAAAGTCACCAGAACTATAGTGGACTACAGTGGACTTAGTGAAGAGCATCCCAGGCATTTGGATCTTTGTGCTGCACAACTTTCCAAATTGGAAGCTCCGACATTGTGCCGTTTTCTTCGAAGCTGCCAGCTGGAGGCCTCCAACTCGCAGCCAATGCCGCTGCTTTTGTAAAATTCCCCGAATGGAGAGAGATTCGCCAGTGGAAACCAATGGTCCATGATGCGATTTATCACATTTTCACATTTTGGAGATGCGTTTCTGAGACGCTGAACTTGGCGTTCAACGAGCGGCTGATGAGTTGCGAGGCGTTGGAAGGTGCGAGGCGCTGGATGCAGTGAATTCCGGTTGTTGGCAGGTCATGGCTTGAGGCATGGATGTCCACCTGGATTCCACTCAAAAAACGTGGAATCGCTAAAGCCAGGAATGGTAGATGCACTGCAGGGTGAGAGCTGTGGGGTGTCTGAATTGGCCAGGATCTCAGGGGTGGGTTACCTGTGATATCCTGTGATTTTCCGATGAACCAGGGCCCAGGTGAAAACACCGTCAGACTTTTTTTTGGACAGAAGCCATCAGGCGATCATAGTTTGGAATTCTAAATCTCATTTTCCACCTGAAATGATTCGGATTCCAGAAAAATTGCCCCCCCAGGCCTCATGTTACGTAAAAGAAACTGCTGAGATCCTGGCCCTTCCATGTTTGGCCTCCCCCAGGTACTGAAGCATTGCAACATCCAGGGGAAGGCGGGAGAACTACTGGGCATCTGGCTGCGCCACATGCCGCGCTTGCGGGAGTCAGAGACTGAGATTTTTTTTGGACATCAGATGACATGAGATGACATATCAATGGATTGATCTAAGGATGAGGGGAAACCATGATTGTTGAAACATTTCCCTTCAAATCGATGGTAGGAACATGCAGGAACTCTTGAAAAAGGGAATGGTACAATTTTGAGGTGCAGTGGGGACGGACATCTGAGGTTGAATCTCAATTGGAATCCAGAGATTGTGTCTTCTCGTGGTTTGCGTGGCCTTTTCAATAGCTTGGCTTCTGACGAACTGGAAGCTTTTCTGAAAGCAGGGATCAGTGCCCAGCACACCGTTTCAGTGCTTAGATGACCGGCTGCTTAGAGGGGCCTGAAAAGCAATGCTGAAGCATTGCCAGTGGATGTTTGTAGAAAGGAGGGAGCAACACCAATGCTTTAGGGAAAATCAGCCAAGGGTGTTTCTCCAAATTGGACACCCTTACACTATCGGAGTCCTCTTCAGAATTGATTTCGTGGTGGGGTCGCCATTCCCCCATTGAGAGCCAGGGTTGGGTCCCTCAAGGCATTGCAAAGCCTGCGATTGCGCGGTTCAGATCCGGACCAAGCTGCACAGGCACACATCCCATTACCCTTTGGTAATTTAACATAACTATTGAAAATGGCAATAGAAATAGTGGATTTACCATGATTTACCCATTAATAGCATGGTGGATCTTTCCATAGTTATGTTAGTTTACCAGAGGCTAAAATGGATGATTTGGGGTACCCATTTTTGAACATCTCCAGATGGCTTTGACACGCAGGAGGCCTTGAGAGACGTCCTTCAGCGCTTTCCATCGCTGACTTTAGAGCTTGAAGTTCTCCCTGAGCTCTTGGCGACTCATGGACCAAAGGAGAAACAGCCACGACCTGGGAAAGAAATTCGCCATGCATTTTCTCTGCTGCGCTTGATGAGGCCCAGACGTTTGCACTCCGCAGGGGTAAGTTTGAGGAAACGGATGTGGAAGAGCAGCAGTTGGAGATTCTGATATGTAAGCAGAACCTCAGTTAATCATCACCGTTTCTGGTTCCAATATCTCAATTTTTGAAGCCTATGTGTAGTATACATGTATGTGATTGTATGTGTATGTGTGTATATATATATAGACTGTATACATATCTAGATAATTCTACATATATATATATACACATACATATGCATGCTATATATATAATATGATATGTTTATACATATAGTAAAGACAATATAGTAGACACACATACATCCATGCATGAGGTTAAATTGCATTATATTACATCCCCCATGCATAGCCGCATAGCCTCTCCGCAAAATGTCAGGCTGCCAGACTTCCGCGAGCAGCTGCGCACGTTTCTGCCGGGCCCTTTGGAGTGGCGGGCGTTACAAAGTTCCTGGCGCTGGAGCAGCGATGGCTCAGCAGGACCTCTACAGGAGGCGGACCAGTGGATGAGCACGGTGTTGTGTTGGATGGACATCATTTTTTTTGGGGGTTTTCTAAGTTTTCTATGGCCAAAAGTGGTTTGAACATGTTTGAACGTTGTTCAAAGAAGCAGTTCGAGGTTGTGTCGATATTTTTTTTGCTGAACAATTTGCAGAGGTGATGATTTTGGGTTTAAAGGGTGAACAGTTGTGGTTTGTCCAAAAACAGGTGTATCTGTGTATTCCTAAGAAAATCAATGGTTTACGAAGTCAAAATTGCAACATTTTCTTTTTTTTAAACTTTTGAAGGGACACCATTGGCAGGAAACTCCCATACCTGACAGGGCAAACAATGGGTTATGGGTTTCATGCAGATTTTCCCCAACACCAATCCATTGATTTCCCTAAAGCCAATCCCTCGGTCCATGTGTTGATTAATATGTGTATATCTATATGCGAATCTATACGCATACCTAGACCTACATCTCTACATCTAGATACACATTATGTGGATGTACACTATACATGGATACATACGTACGTACATACGTACGTACGTACCTACGTACCTACCTGCCTACCTACCTACATACATCCATACACATACATACATCCATCCATCCATCCATCAATGCATACATCCATCCATCCATCAATGCATACATCCATCCATCCATGCATGCATACAGACATCCATGCGTACATCCATCCATCTATTATACATCCATCCATGTATTATACATACATCCATCCATACATACATCCATCCATACATCCGTACATTATTACTATCCAGATCCAGGAATGTGGGTGTCACCCAGGTACATCGTCGCCCACGCCTGCGGCAAAGCGTGTCCAAACTGCGGCGGCGCTTGAAGGGAAAGCCGCTGAACGACCTGTTGAGCTTAGTGAAGTGCTCGGAGGAGGAGATGGTTTGCGTCCGCGGACGCCTCGAGATGGTGGATAGTTTTATAGTTATAGTTGGGGAGTTCACCAAATAACCATTGATTGGGAATATAGAATGGGATAATATACCAGTAGAAAAGCACAAGGGCGGTGGCGGAAGTTTCAAAAATAGGAAACCTATAGGAGAGGTTGGTTGTTGTGAATCACGGATGGCAGGGCGTATCCACTGATGGACCGACAGGTGGTTGGAGTCGGAGTTGTGTTTTTTTGAATGGTTGCAATGGTTGCAGTGGTCACCTTACCACAACTGCTGGATGTAGTGTGGTGTAGTGCAGTTGTAGTTGCAGTTCTAGCTGTAGTTGTAGTGTAGTGGAGCTGTAGCTGAAATGTAGTGTAAATAGTGTATTTGCAGGTGCAGTTGCAGTTGTAGTCGCGGTGTGGGGTAATTAGTGTAGTGTAATGCAGCGTAATGTCGTGTAGTGTTGTGTAGTGTAGTGTGGTATAGTGTAGTGTAGTCTAGTGTAAGGTAGCGTAGTTGTAGTTGTAGTGCAGTGCAGTGTAAATAGTGTAGTGTAGTGTAGTTGTAGGTGTGGTTGCAGCATAATTAGTGTAGTGTAGTGTAATGTAGTGTAGTGTAGTGTAATGTAGTGGTAGTTGTAGTTGTTGCAGCTGCGGCTGTAGTTGCTGTCTAATGCAATGTAATCAGTGTAGTGTAGTGTAGTGTAATGTAGTGGTAGTTGTAGTTGTTGCAGCTGCGGCTGTAGTTGCTGTCTAATGCAATGTAATCAGTGTAGTGTAGTGTAGTGTAATGTAGTGGTAGTTGTAGTTGTAGTCGCAGTTGCAGCTGTAGTTGTAGCGTAATGAAATGTAATCACTGTAGTGTAGTGTTGTGTACTGTAGTGTGGTTGTAGTCGTAGTTGTGTTTGTAGTTGTAGCGTGCTGCAGTGTAATTAGTGTAGTGCAGCTGTAATTGTAGCTGTAGTTGTGGTAGGAGTTGTTGTTGTAGTTGTCAGTGTAATTGGTGTAGTGTAGTGTAATTAGATGTAATTAGTATAGTGTAGTGTAATTAGTGTAGTGTAATGTAGCGTAGTATATTTGTATTTGTAGTTGTAGCAGTAGTGTGGTGTAATGGTAGTTGTAGTTGTTGTAGTTGTAATTGTCTGTCTATCTATCTATCTATCTACCTATCTATCTATCTACCTACCTATCTATCTGTTTGTCTGCCTGTCTGTCTGTCTACCTGCAAGCTTGAAAACCCAGCAATTCTGCGAGACTTCTTCATTTTTCAAAGTTGACAACATAAAAAACGAAGCAATTCTGCGAGAGTTCCTCTATGTTAGAACTTGACAACGTCAAAAACAAAGCAATTCTGCGAGACTTCTTCATTTTACGAAGTTGACAACATCAAAAACGAAGCAATTCTGCGAGATTTCCTTCAAAAATGGAAAGTTGCGTGCAGCGCTGACGGCCTCGTACCGCGTTTTGTGATTTTTCCAATCCATTTGTTTAAACTACTGCGCCTGCCACGAAAAAGTGATGCCAGGTCATACGAAGTGCTGCACCTGTCACGCAAAATCATCTCAGCAAACCTGAAGATCTGAGGCTCCAAAATGCAACCCCTCTCAGGAAATCAGCGCCCGGACCTCCTAACAGCTCTGATGAACATGTCTCTTGTACTGCGCCTGCCACGGAAAACGCATCTTTGCAGATCCTCTTCAAATGTCCCACACCTGCCATCCTTTTTAGAAATGCCACAAAACCCTCACGTTTTGCTCACTTTTCACAAGGTGCACAATCCCTTGCGCCTGCCACAGAAACGACACCTGAACGTCCAAAAGTGGCACGAACATGTGGTGTTTTTAACATTTTGACTTCGAAATGTGCTTCGCGCCACAACGGCGTGCACTTTTTCGACATCGCAACTTCCAAGAGTGGTCCGAACATGTGGTGTTTTTAACATTTTGACTTCGAAATGTGCTTCGCGCCACAACTGCGTGCACTTTTTAGATATCGCAACTTCCAAAAGTGGTCCGAACATGTGGTGTGTTTTGTACATTTTGACTTGGAAATGTGCTTCGCGTCACAACGGCGTCCACTTTTTTAACTCCAAAAGTGGCCCAAACACGGTGTGTTTTGCACATTTTGACTTGGAAATGTGCTTCGCGTCACAACGGCATGCAATTTTTCATCTCTCATTTTGGCCAGCTGGCTCCGCACCCGCCGCTTTAGCGAGCCTACTTTTCGACCGCCCGGAGCCGCAAATCATGGAAAAACACAGTGTTTCGCGACTTTCCTACCCTTTCGCGCACCTGCATCTTCTTTCTTCTGATTCTTTCTCTTCTCTGATATTCTCTCTTCTGCTCTTCTCTCTTCTGCTATTCTCTTCTCTCTGACTCTTCCCATCTCTGCTTTTCATCTGTCCATATTGTCGGAAGTTTGAATTCTAAACTTCCTTCGACGAACAGATTTTCAAAATGGGCTTCTTGAACGTGGCGATGTATGGGTACTCTGTTTTCAGGCAAAACCAGATTGGAAATATTGGGTAAGGGGACTGGTGGAGAAAAGGTAAACACATTGGATGATCAGTCTTGCAATACATGGGACAACGTGATAGTTGCTTGAGATCGATGGAGGATGTATCATTGGAACTAAAATATGTGTGTGTTCTTGTGGATGATCCAAGATAAACCTATATAAATAGCTGTCAGGGATACAAGGGAAACTTTGAAGCGGGACCAAAGTCCCATGTTGGTTCAACCCACATTTCGGTAGTTCAAGTAGTCTTGCTTTGTTGGGAGGCATCCGGACCGCATCCGGAGCAAGTGGAGTTTTTTCAAAGCAGGAGGTGCGCTTTGCGATTGAGCTGATGGGTGCCCGTCCCCGCAAAGCCCCTGCTGGCAAAGTCTCTGAGAACTTCGTCTGGAGGGGATGCAAAACTGGAAAACAAATCTGGGGGAATTTACAAATCTGTCCAAACATTGGGGGTTTTGTAAGATCAAAACATGAAACTTGGGGGAAAAATCGGAAAATTGCTGACTTTTTTGGGGACTCCAATCATACACCAAATCATTGATTGTCTTTTGGGCCACGAAAAACAGCATTCCCACCATGTTTCGCCAAGGATTCGAAAATTGGATCTCAGCTATGAGCATCTGCCACCAGGCTTACTGTGGATCCGTCGTGTAAGCCCCAAAAGCCTGCGATTTTGAGTTTCACTGAATGATCAGTCCATTTTTTCCCAGATTATCCAGATTCATGTTTGGCAAAACTTGTCCAAGTCTTGACCACATTTTGACATCAGCAGCCAGTTCATGACTTCTTGCAAGTTCGACATCGTTTTTTTGACTTAACAATTCATTCATGATCAACAAAAATGGGTAAGTCAAATTTAAATGCTTTATCCATGACCATGACAAAACAGTTAAAAACAGTTAAGCACAATTCTGACCTTTGACCCATCCCATTTCGATGGCCAGGGGGCAAGGCCATGGCTCCACAGCAGGGCATGGCCTTGGGCGCTTTCCTTCGCTACTGTTCCCAGCTGGTGGAGCTGCGCTTGGAAGGTCCGGCCAAAACATGGGAGTTGAGGGGGTTATTGATGGGCCTTATAGGTGCAAACTTACTAGATCTTACTATAGCTTACTAAAGCTTACTATAATCTTAGTATAATCTTAGTATGTTGGAAGGCTTTAGACTCTGGGTACTAGTTCATAGATGTATCCATAGATTCAAGACGAGTTCAACATAGGCTAAAGAACGGAAATTGATGAGTGTCAAATCACCCAAGTCTGACGGTGACGTAGGCAACGCCCAGCTTTGCACTGCCGGTGGCTTGCGCGGCCTATTGGATGGTCTGGGAGAGCAGCGTTTGCAACTGAGGAGATCCACTGGTTGATTGGCTGGGATGCGACAATGGACCAAATTTATATAAATTTACCATGAAATGGTGCAATGATGTGCAATGTGAGTTCCATCAGTTCTGGAGATAATCATTTTCACCGACTTTCACCTGTAACCACCTGCAGCCTCAGATTCCAGGACGCTCCTCTTCGGTGGATGTGGTGTTGCAGAGCAAGCAGCACCCTACCTTGGCTTGGCTCTCGATGTGCAGTCAAGATTGGGAACCCCCTTCAGATTGGGGATTTTCGAGTCCTGACCTGTCCTGACTACTTCTCAAGGTATCTGAAGGTAACTAAAATTTTGAAGATGGGCCAGCTTGTAGAGGTGCTCACTAGTCTAGTGATAGTCCTCACTAGTCTAGTGATAGTCCTCACTAGTCTTGGATTGCTGGCGCTGATGTCCGTTGCCAGAGAAATTTTGAGTGGCAATGGTCCTTTTGAATCGGAGCCGATACGTCCCAGCTTACTGCACTCCTCATGAAATTTGGTGAAAATTCAGAAAACACGCCTGACACCTTCCATTTGGAAAGGAGGAAGAAGAGAAACCAGGTGGTATACGTCTTTTTGTTCCAGATTTCAGATTTTGGGGTCAAAAACTTGGGTGCTGGATGATTCTTGGAACCTCAGAGTCAAACCCTCCCAACTCCCATTAAAGAGGGCAATGTGTTTGGGGCCGACCCCTTCCAGATACCGCCAGATCATGTTAATGTCCCCAATTTATATCCAATTTATTCCAGTTTGATTTCCCTCTCCTATAGGACCATAGGACGCCATAGGATGATTGGTTGCCCAATGATCATTTCCACTGAGGTCGTCTCCTGCAAAAATGCCCTGTGCTGACCACGCTGAATTTGGCGGGGAATCGCAACCTGTGCACGGCAGCTGGACTTCGTGCACTGCTCCAAAGTTGGGCAGGTCTCGGTTGGGACGACCCACCAAAAATGGGTCTGAACACCGGGGGATGGTCCCCCAATTGAGGGCAATTTAAATGATCAACCATGATTTTTTTTTGGAGTTTTCTCATGTTTTACCCTCAATTTTAGACACTCAATTGATTGTTGTGATGGCCCGAGACGGGCTTAAAACATCGGAAAGCCAACCCTTTTCCAGAGTTTCTGATCATTTGGCAAGGATAGACTTTGAAAGATTCAGCAGCTGAATCCCTCAAGACAGTTCAAACAATCAGGTCCAAGAATCCACAAGTTTTGTCATTGATTTTTAAATACACTTCTGTATCGGTGGAAATATTCCCATGACTAGATCACCCCTTTCATGGCGAAATCCCCATTGAAAATGGGGGAGCCACGGTGAATCGCATCGCCAGGTGATAGGATCCCTTTGAAGCAACTGGTCCTGAAGAATTGCGGATTGGAGACTTCCTCTGCGCATGTCTTGGGCGAAGTCTTAAGGCCTGGCAGTGGCTTTTGGAGACCGGCCACCATTGTGATCACCTGCCAGGCGCTGTCACTACTTAGAAGACTTGGTGTTGGTGGGCAATCAGGCCAGATGGCAGTGGCCCTGCCCTTTCACATTGATGGATACTTGCGGTATGTTTTCGGTCTCGTTCCGACGCACTGGTTTGTGGTTGGGAAAATGGTGCAAGATTTTCTAGTTATTGGATCTACCGCATTTTTGATGCTTACAGGATATTCCCATTTCAAAGTCCTATCATGTTCTATTCCTCTTTATGGTTGGTAAGACGTTGCCACAAATAGGACCCCCCAACAAAAAGATGCCAAAAAGTGTGGCACCAGGATGTCGGTTCGATGATGTTTCCTTGTTTCCTCCAAAATTTCTGTATCATTTCTAGATTTCCAACGAATTTCGGCATGATTTGCTGGGTGAGTTGGATGAAATATCAAATATCCCATGAGTTATATTAGATCCCTGTTATATCCATGTCATATCCCCATTATGTATATATATATATATCCACATTCTTCCCATTATATCCGCAAAAATATCCCCTGTATCCATTATATATCCTTTTGTTGGGGGTTGCCTTCCTGCAAACTAACATAGATGTGGAAAACCCACGGTGAATGTGGACCATTTCCTAAGGGGACCATGGCTTTTCCACATCTACGTTAGTTTACCCCAGGGTAGGTACCCCAAATCATCCAAGTCATGGATGACCATGACTTAGTATCGAATCCCATGGTGATTGGGGGATCCCCCATGACTTTCTTACGAACCCTCTATATCTCCTTTTGTTGGGCGGGGGTTACCAAATAAAACCATGAGCAGTGAGTGGCTGCTAAACCCTGCTTGGTTCATGATTAGTTCGGGGTTTCTACTACCCAATATACTGGGGACTATAATAATCCAATAGGGGAATCCCATTCTTAACCAACCAGTATAATGGAATGAAAGAGGGATTTTGAACACTCCAATCACCACTAGACATGTTTTGAAATCCCAATGGAATGGAATATGATACAAATCCCATTTCATGGAATATTATATAATATATTGAATATGAATATTGTATATGATGGGATATACCACCTCAATTAAACCAGAAACATCTTTTTGTTCACCAACATCGGGGCCCTTGTTGGCAGGCACTGTTTGAGGCGCCCGCCTTGATCTTGTTGCTGAAGGGCCTCGGAGACGAAGGCGCTTTGCTATTGAAACTGGCCCAGTCGAAATGGTGATTTACCCAGCTATAAAATGGTGGATCTTTCCATGGTTATGTGAAGCAAAATACCAGAGGGTAGCTGGTACACTGGGATTCAATGGGATTGAATGGGAATTATATCATGGGATTGAATGGGAATAGAATGGGAATATAATGGGAATATCACGTCAATATACAACCAAATTGACCAACCAGAACTATTTTTCGGATGCGTCTGACAATGGATACCTCCCAGTTTGGGGCCGACTGCCAGGCTTTATGTGGCTCAGCAACTTGAACTTTGGGAACTTGTTTGAGATTGATGTGGCAACTCAAGAGGCGGAGATTCGAATTTTCGGCCATGATAACAGATATGGAGATCCTCTTCAGCAGATTGATCATATGAATTCTGGCCGTTTGTTGGCCATCACATGATCAATTTGCTTCCCTTTCTTGGGTGACGTTGGACAAAATGTGTCAGGTCCTTAGCTGCTTTCTGAATCGATGTGCTGTCTCGTCGCGAGCAAAACCTCCGGCAGCATTGGGAGAGTTGTATGGCTTATGTTGTTTCTCACGGGGCACACCGTTGTGGCTGGCACGTTGGTTGAAGTTGTTCACATCCTGATCTGTATTCCAAAACGATCCCAGCGTTGATCATCATTGTTTGTCCTAAAATGGGTTATCCCATATTTTTGGACAAACACATCTGTTGATCAGCCAAAGCTGATGCACAAAAAGCGGTGTCAGGCCTTTGACAAGCGCTTGTGTCCTCTTTACCATGGGGTGGTTGAGGTGCAAAGATGTTTGCGCAGTCTTTGTAATCCTTCACACTTTACGAATACTATTGTTTTGTGTTGTTTTGTGTGTGTGAGTGCGAGAAAATTGAATTTACACATACTCAAAATCCGAGATTTTTGGGACATTTCCACCGCGTATCTCCCACATTTTTCCTTGGCGCGTTTTCTGTGTGATTCGGCGGCATGGCAGATGACCAAGAACCACAAGCCGCTGGCAAAGGTTGGTGGAGACAATGAGGCGGCTGATCATTTTGAGCAGTTGCAAAAAAAAAATCAGCTAGTTTAGTGAGGATTTATAAGGGTTGCAACCATGGAATCATGGTGATATGGGTTTGAAACATGCGCATCGTATACATATATATATAAAACATATAATATATGTATATATATATATGATGAATGTCGGTTTGCGATTTTTTTTTTGGGGCTTCTGCTACCCAGAAGCAACATTGGGCATCATAATCTATGCATCTTTCGTCCATAATCCCCCTGGACCAACCTTTCAACCGCCGTCTCTGGTCAGGAAGATATCCTTCCCGATGAAGTTCAGAGGCCCTGCTTGATGCACGTATTTTTCTAGAATGATATACAATGATATTCATAATGATATACGATGATAATTATAATGGTATATATATATGACATAATATATATATATATTCATTTATAATGATATACATCATGATATACAACGACATGTCATAATCTATAACCACGTATTATCATGATATATACGGACATACAATGATATATGTATATATATATGTATATCTATATTATATATCTATATATCATATCTATATATCTATATATCTATATATACACAAATAATTGAACTGCGGTGTGCTCCCCAAACATAGTAGGACCCCAAGCATCCTGCCAGGAAAGACGATCCTAGCCAAGAGCTCAACTCTGCAATATAATAATTTTCATCAATGACGGAGCCTGATTTTTGTCAGCACTTTAGGCAAATGCCATTTATGCCATGTGGGTATGGGTCAATACCTATAGATACATTTTTAGTGGGATGAACATCCATTTACCAGCTATTTTGGGGTTCACCAGGGGTATAAGGTTTTGACACACTGCCATGTGATGCTGAAACATTGGGGGTCCAAACTTAAACAAAACATCATTCAGTCCGTAGATGAAGCCCAGCTGAGACGACTGACAAAGTCCAAGAAATCCTGATCAACACGGTGCTGCTTGGCATTGGATAAAGAGTGCTTGGCATTTCTTTTCGGAGATCGTCCTGGATATATATATATATATATTAACCAATCATATCAGCCAATCATATTTTTTGATCATAATATATAGCATATAACGTGGAGACGGAGTTCATCTTTTGCGGTTTGTTGAGTGAAGCTACCATGAGGCTCGCAAGGGAATGTACCAGCTGGGACCCAAGAACTGGAAGCTGAAGTACATACCCGACTTACCTGGAGGTAATCAAAGGTGGCGTGCTGGAAATCTCCCATTTTCGCAAACGAAACCTCCCATTTTCGTAGCGGATTTCCCAGCTACGTTGGATACGTTGGTAGATGGTCCATGGAGGAATGCCATCCGTTTCGTGTACGTTTCGGAGGACGCCGTACCTGCCCACAGGTCTACCTATGAATCCGAAGACTTGCCAGGCTGGAATCTCCCAGGTCATTACTTCGGCTGCCTCTGATAGGGACAGCCATGTAAAATTCTCAGCTGTGAATGATCATTTATCAGCCGATGATGTGAATGACCACATATTACACACACACATATATATATACAGTAACTATATATATATATCCAAATATTTATTTACGGGCATGGTTTGTCTACCAGAGGATGGCATCAGTTTCCTTCATGCGGTTTCCCAAGATTTCTGCGGGCTGCTTCACACTACGTTGGAGGGGTGGATTTGGACATCGGGATTCTCAAGTACCTAAGGCGTCTTGGCTGGACATGTCATTGGGACTGTTTTTGAACAGCACGTGTCATTTCCTGGAAAAAAAACCATTGCTTCCCTGCAGCTAAGGTCACCAGATTTGCTGAAAGATTCCGGGTATCAAGCCTTCCACAAAGTTTGGGAGGCTATGCTTGGAAAATCCTGCCGAGTTTCTTCCATCTTGTCATGCAGCAGAAATCTGGGTTCTTGTCTCAAAGTGGTGGCGTTACAACCCCCCATTCCCTCCCACTGGGTAGAAAATCGCATGTTTTTTTTTTCCTTTGCCATAAATGGTCAGCCAGTCCCATAAATGGGAAGCCAGTCCCCCATTTTTGGAGCGCCATGGAGGCAGCCACATGCACCAGCAGACCATTGGTTGATGAATCCTCACCAGTCCGGAGCCCAGGGATGGTTTCTGCCATAGGACTACTCCAAATTGAAACAAAAAAAGACAAGGCCAAAAGTCACTTAAAGTCACAAAAAAAAGTCACTTGCCATGAAAAAACCAAAGGGATGAACCTCTCTTTTTGATGGTGAACTGATGATTGGTACGTATTCCACTGAGGCCATTGTGGATCACACCGCGGTCATTGTGGATCACACGGAAGTCAGTCATAGTACGTTGGGCGAAGCAGCGGCTGGATGATTCAGCGATGGTGATTTGGGTGACAAACTCCACCGTGGTTGGATGGCTTTGAACCGAAATTGGGTATTTGTTCCACTGTTACCCCCTTTAGCAAGTGTTTGAGAGTGTTTCGAGTTGCCAGCTGGACATCATTTATATCATTTGGAGGAATTTATATATAGATAATTGAATGGTAGTTGCCATCTCTCAACTTGGACGATCCCAAAGTCATTGGATCGGATTTAGAGGTGGCGCTTCCAGTGTCAGCCCCTGGGAGTTTGTTATTTTTTTGACGGAAATCTCGTGCAAATCCCATGCCCCATGTCCACCTACCTGACCACGTTAATTATCCAACCGGCCCAATGACAATAGTTACTCTATAGCTGGAACTATTTTCAAAAAACTCGAGTTGTTTGATTTGTTGATCTCTAGCAATTTGGACTCCCAGCTAGGGCGGCACCTGTCATAGCTGACCTTTGTCGCTTCATGATGCCAAGAATGTTGGGCCTTTGGTGGGTTCAACATGCTACCGCACTGAAGAATATGGGGATCATCATCCCAAAATTGGTGTGCGCGGGGTCCCTTGTCTGAGCCAGAGCCATGCACGGGCATTAATGAGGACACGGCAAGCACAGCCAGTGGCTATTTCTGCGGTATGAAACCCCTCTTGCTTGAAAGAACTCCATGCACAAATCTGCTGCTTGCTATTGCAGCTCAAATGAGTTTCGCCCAGTTTCGAATTCTTAGCCTGGAAAAACATGGGCAGCAAGATGTGCACTCCTCAGCCAGCCGTGCTTCGACAGAAATTTCCACTGGTTTTCCAGATCGCGATGCCTTGCCGAGATCTTCTGGACCTTGCCACCAGCAGTAGGGTGCTCAGAGAAGCTGACACGATTCACAACTGGAAGGTCATATCAGTCATATATCAGTCATATCACACGTCGCCAGGGGCAAGCCGTGATGATCTTAGCAGTCTTATGGCTCCTTTCCACAAGGTGGTGCTCTCAGTCGCGAGGTTGGGTAACAGCGTCCCTGGTGACCGGATATCCCCAGGAAATCCGCTGTTAGCGGCACATTTCTGCCTGATTCATCCAGGATTTCCCATGGATTTCCCCGGAAGGTCTTGGCGCCTGGTCTTGGTCCTCTTGGCTCTGGAGTTTCCTGGCGTGGTGTGGAAACATCATTTCAGCAGCCGGTTGTAAAAAGGAGGTCTTCAAGCACATTATTAGTGTCATAATGATCATAATGGTTAATTTATAGGTTTATTTATAGGTCTTCAACCAACTATTATGAACGGTCCATTTTTCCCAAAAGCATCTTCGATGCTTGGGTTCTCGTTTAGTTGTTTAACCGCGTGGGGGAGCGACCTGGCTCGAACGGTGGTGTGCGGACGGCGTGGGTGCAAGGGAAAGGAAAGGAAAGGAAAGGAAAGGAAAGGAAAGGAAGGGAAAGGAAAGGAAAGGAAAGGAAGGGAAAGGAAGGGAAAGGAAGGGAAAGGAAGGGAAAGGAAGGGAAAGGAAGGGAGAGGAAGGGACAGGAAGGGAAAGGAAGGGACAGGAAGGGAAAGGAAGGGAAAG